>JAAGNO010017384.1:0-12178 GCA_033439905.1 Ceryle rudis
TTGACTTCAGCAAGGCTTTTGACACTGTCTCCCATAACATCCTCATGGGTAAGCTCAGGAAGTGTGGGTTAGAAGAGTGGACATGATGTGGGTTGAGAACTGGCTAAACAATAGAACTCAGAGGGATGTCTTCAGTGGCACAGAGTCCAGTTGGTGACCTGTAACTAGCAGTGTTTCCCAGAGGTGCTGAGTCCAGTCTTATTCAACATCTTCATCAATGAGCTGGATGAAGGGTTAGAGTGTACCCTCAGCAAGTTTGCTAATGATATGAAGCTGGGAGGAGTGGCTGATACACCAGAAGGCTGTGCAAACATTCAGTAAAATCTGGCCAGACTGGAGAGCTAGTCAAAGGGGAACTAAAGGGCAAATGTAGAGTCCTATGCCTGGAGAGGAATACCACCATGTACCAGTACAGGTCAGGGGTAGACCTGCTGGAAAGCAGCTCCATGGAGAGGGGCCTTGGAATCCTGGTGGACAATAAGTTATCCATGGAACAGCAATGTGCCCTTGTGGCCAAGAAGGCCAATGGTATTCTTGGTGGATTAAGAAGAGAGTGTCCAGCAGCTCAAGGGATGTTCTCCTCCCTCCCTTCTTTACACTAATGAGACCACATCTGGAGTATTGTTTTAATTTCTGGTCTCCCTAGTTCAAGAGAGACAGGGAACTACTAGAGAGAGTCCAACAGAGAACTATGGAGATGATGAAGGCACTGGAACATCTCTCTTATGAGGAAAGGCTGAGACCCCTGAGGCTGTTTAGCCTAGAAAAGATAAGACTGAGAGGGGATCTTATTAATGTTTACAAATATCTGAAGTGTGGGTATCATGTAGAAGCGGCCGGTCTCTTTTCAGTTGGGCCCTGTGATAGGACAAGAGGTAATGGTAGCAAGGTGAAACACAGGAAGTTCCACCTCAACATGAGGAAAAACTTCATTATTGTGAGGGTGATGGAGCCCTGGAACAGGCTGTCCAGCGAGATCGTGGAGCATCCTTCTCTGAAGACATTCAACACCCACCTGGATCTGTGCCTGTGTGGCATGCCCTAGGTGATCCTTCTCTGGAAGGGACTGGACTTAATGATCTCCAGAGATCCCTTCCAAACTCTAACATTCTATTATTCTATGATTAGTCACAATAAAAAGACAGGAATTTTACACCAGAACTGTTGATTGTAACAATAATTTTAGATCATGTTCTTCTGTAAAACCATCCAAAGGGTACATATTTAATGGAACAGTCTGCCAGCACACTAAAAAGGGACTAAAAAGTAATTAAAGTAATTAGTGAAAGAAAAAAAACCAAACAAACAAACCTGAAACTAGAAACAAGTATGCAGGTGCAGGTAAGACAAAAGATTAACAGGAATAAAATTTGAAAAAATAAATACACTGTCACTATAAAATATTTTGTTGAAAATACCCTCCTCCAAATGTTTCTGCAAACAGTAGGACAGATCACTTTTGTAAATGAAAATAAATAAGGCAAAGATCTGAATGTATGTATTGCCTTTTAGAATCTGTCTCAATAGCACAGTAGCAGAGTAGGCAACTGAAATCAAAGGTCTGTGTTTACTTTATCAGACAGACAGCAGCTTTTATAGTGGAAATCATATAAAAATAAATATATTTCACTAGTCTGATGGCAGAAAAGTATGATTGTACCATACAAGAAATTATACTGATTAAAATACAAAATTCAAAATATCTAACAGTATCTTGATACAACAGTCACTGAAGTTTAAGAAATGTCAAGCAGATGTCTTATGTTTGCGTGATTAACAAAAAGTGACTATGAATCTGGTGTTCACCTTTTGCTGTTTGCTGTATTTAAATGTGGTGCCTGGCACTTCCTTGCACATCTGAGTTATGATATATTACTTTGAAACACTGTAATTTCTTAGAAACTTAGTTTATGTTTCATATTAGTCTTGTGTAAACACATATATTCTTAAAAAAACAGCAACTGCAACTATAAGTCACTCCCCCAAGACAAGAGACAGGGGCCAGGAACACAATGTCCCCCCTACAATTCAGGAGGACATGGTCCATAACCTGCTTCTCAACATCAATGTGTATAAATCTGTGGAGCCAGGTGGGTTACATCCTAGAGAGCTGAGAGAGCTGGCAGGGGTGCTCAACAGGCCACTGTTCATTATTTATCAGCAGTCCTGGCTGACTGGGGAGGTACTAACAGATAGGAGGTCAGCCGATATAACAACCATATAGAAGGGATGGAAGGATGATCTGGGGAGCTACAGACCTGTCAGTTTGACTTTGGTACCAAGGAAGATGATGGAGCAGAACATCCTCGGTTCCATTATGCAGCACATGCAGGACAACCAGGTGATCAGGCCCAGTCAGCATGGGTTTATGAAGGGCAGGTCCTTTTTAACAAACCTGATCTCCTTGTATGACAGGGTGACCTGCTTGTTGGATGAAGCTAAGGCTGTGGATGCTATCTTAACTTTAGTAAGGCATTTGACAGTGTTTTCCACAGCATTCTATTAGAGAAATTGACTGCTTTTGGCTTGGATGGGCATACGTTTCCCTGGGTGAAAAAAATGGTTAGACGGACAAGTCCAAAGAGTCGTAGTCAATGGAGTTAAATCCAGTTGGTGGCCAGTCACAAGTGGTGTCCCCCAGGGCTCAGTACTGGGGCCACTCCTGTTTAACATCTTCATCAATGATTTGGACAAGGAGATAGAGTGCACCTTTAGTAAGTTTGCAGATGACACCAAGCGGGGTGGAAGCATCGATCTGCTTGAGGGTAGGGAAGCTCTCCAGAGGGATCTAGATAGGCTGGATTGCTGGGCCAAGGCCAGTTCCATGAGTTTCAATAAGGCCAAATGCCAGGTCCTGCACTTTGGCCACAGAAACCCCTAGTAGCGCTACAGACTTGAGGAGGAGTGGCTGGAAAGCTGACATGCAGAGAAGGACCTGGGGGTGTTGATTGACAGATGGCTAAACATGAGCCAGCAGTGTGCCCAGGTGGCCAAGAAAGCCAACAGCATCCTGGCCTGTATCAGGAATAGTGTATTCAGCAGGAGCAGGGAGGTCATCATTCCTCTGTACTCGGCTTTGGTGAGACTGCACCTCAAATACTGTGTCCACTTTTGGACCCGTCTCTACAAGAAGGATGTTGAGGTGCTGGAGAGAGTACAGAGGCAGGCTACTAAGCTAGTAAAGGGTTTGGAGCACGTGTCTTATGAGGAAAGGCTGAGGGATCTGGGGCTGTTTAACCTTGAGAAAAGAAGGCTGAGGGGGGACCTTATTGCTCTGTACAACTACCTGAAGGAAAGTTGTAGCAAGGTGGGTGTTGGTCTACTCTCCCTAGTGACAAGCGATAGAACAAGAGGAAATAGCCTGAAATTGAACCAGAGGAGGTTCAGGCTGAATATCAGAAAGAATTTTTTTACTGAAAGGGTTGTCAGGCATTGGAATAACCTGCCCAGGGAGGTGGTGGAGTCACTATATTTGGATGTGTTTAAGAGACCGGTAGATGTTGTGCTTAGGGACGTGGTTTAGTGGATTTGATACGGCTAGGAATAAGGTTGGACTTGATGATCTTGAAGGTCTCTTCCAGCTGGAACATTTCTGTGATTCTATGATTCTATATTCTATAAGTTCTCCCCAGGGCTATATATTCAGCCTCACAAAAGAGTTAGTAGGGATTCTATGGGGAATTTTATTAACATTTTCAATAGAAGAAAAAATTTAAGTACAAGTTGACATTTCAAATAGAGTCTTTGTGATACCTGTGATACTTATGAGGAATTTTCTGGTCTATCATGCTGGATTCTTTACAGAGAATGTCTGTATAAACAAAGCCTGGAGGACTCCAAAGCAATGGAGATGGCCACCAGATGCTCTATAAGAAAAAAGAAGGTTCAGAGAATAATGTCTTGATCAGTGAAACTTTAATAGTACTGGAAAGCTAGTGGAATATATTCTTAGTGTCTGATGGTTTTCAGTTTCCAGGAGACCAGTTATCCTTTCAAAAAAATATCAGACTGGTTGACATGGTGTGTTGTAAATAAATTCACACCACTTGTTTTAATAATCTCATTATGTTTTAGGGTCATGGGGATTCATTGCATATTTCAAAGTAATCTTGAAAATTATTGACATAGGCAATTAGCAGTGAAGGGTTAATATACTTGGAATAAGGATTATTATATTTGGATATACTAATATAATATACTACTTAAACAGCTCATGTTGGAGACATGTTGCTACTGGAGATAGTCCAGCAAATTACCATGAAGATGATTAAAAGACTGAAGCACATCTCCAGTAAGGAAAGACTAGGAAATCTGGAACTGTTCGGACTGGATAATGCACCAGGGGATCCTGTTAATGTATATAAACAGCTGAAGGGAAGATAAATTGAGGGCAGAGCTAGACCTTTTCAGTGGTGCCCAGTGATGGGGCAAGAGGCAATGAGCACAAACTGAAAAAACAGGAGGTTCTGTCTAAATATGAGGAAACACCTTTTTACTGTGAGGGTGACTGAGCACTGGAACAGGTTGCCCAGAGATGTTTTGAGTCTCCCTCCTTGAAGGTATTCAAAAGCCATCTGGACACAGTTCTGGGCAACTGGCTCTGGGTGATCTTGCCTGAGCAGGAGAGTAAATGAGGGTGAATGTACAAACAACTCTCTTAAACTCTAACTTTCACAGTATGACTCTTTCCTGAATATTTTTAGTATTTCACATGTTTTCAAAGAAATGTTACCATGTTTTCCAGTCTAGAAATTTTCTGTATTCTTTCTGTCATCTCCACACAAGGTTGCTTTTCTGCTAATAGCCAACAAAGTCTTTCTCTATCTTCTTCAAAAGTTTCTCCTATTCCATGCACTGACAATTCCAGGACAAGTTCAATTTGATTTCCAAATTTTAAAGACTATTTTAAAGTCTCTAAAACCTTGTTATATTTCTGTTAGGGGCAAGCATTGCTATTTCAGATGGGAATATGTTGTAATTCATATAAATAAAATGTCCAAAATAATTTGTAAAACCAACAAAGACTCTATTGCTATAAATTAATTATTAGTATTGGCTAAAAGGCAGTGAAATTCTCAGAAGAACAATGTTTGTAACTACAAAACAAAACACTTGAACATCTTTCTAAAAGAAGCAACCAACCTAGAAATATATCAGAGCAATTTTCTAGTAAGAAGGGAAGAATTTGCCAAATAATTGATGGCTGATTACAAAAACAAAGATTGGCACAGGCATATTTTGAGATATTATTTTGTTGCTATTATTCATGCTGGTTTTCTAGGCTATAGAGTGGTTTCTCTTCACAACATGAAAAAAATATAATTTTTTTCACAGATATATAACAGCTCTGACTGTTGACAAAGATACTCTCCCAGGAAGCAGTAGATCAATTGCATTCATGGCTGTTACAGTCATGAAAGCAATTGGTTCCTATTATATTTATAATAAAAAAACCCAAAGTAACAAGTACTTAAATTCTGGCCACTAAGTCAAGTGAACATGATTTAAATATCAAATCCTGACCAGCTGTCATGAAAGATGCCATGGTAGTTCAGTTTGTCTTTTTTGTTTGTTTTGGCAAGCAAGAAATAGTTCCATTCCTTTGGTTGAATTCCAGTTTAGTAATTAATTACATTCTGTCCACTTAAATGATCTTAGAAATTTCATGGGGAAAAGTCATTCCTCCCTTCTTCCCTAGATGTAACATATTGCTGCTTTCTACTGTTCAAATAAGCAACTCGTTCTATCCCAAGGCCATGTCTGAGTAAACAGAATGAGCTTTAAATGAAACTGTTTTACAGGGAGTGCTTATGGATTTCTCTTGAAGACAATGTTCTAGACATACAGCATGAAATTGTTATCATTAGAAAATCATTAGAAAATAAGAAGGCTTTACTTTCAAAACCATATTGTTCAAACCGTGTCCTAAAAATGTGTTTTCTTGTTTATTAGAAGCAGAACAAAAAGTTTAATCTATGACAAAATGTAAAAGAAATTTTCATTCCTAACTTTTCTTGTCTTTTTTTCTGTGCAATATCACAGGGTAACAAAGTTGCAGGTGAATATTGATTTACCCAATTGCACTAGTTTCAGGAAAGTGTTACTTTTTATTTTTTGTCATTTATCCAAAATGAATGTCTAGTTGTCACTAATCTTCTGAGGATCAAAGAGTTAATAAAATTGCAGTCAACATCAAAACAGAACTTCTGTGAAATTTTATTTTCTTCTCTAAGAGTTCTTTTGAAATTTCAAATATCTCACTCCTCTACTCAGTTCTCTGTCCCATGCTGAGATAAGAGATCTTCTAGATGTCAAAGGCTAAGATCTAAGGTACAATATATTTCTGACATTGGATGACAAATGAAATCCTTCTCTTCAATGAGGGAAATGTGTTTCAAGACTACAGAATTGCAAAACATATTTTTGCTAAGCAGGAAGTTTTTAGTTCACTTTCCAAATGGAAAAGAATTATGGTCAACACAGCAGAATAAATTAATAGGAAATCATGGGAATGCTTGATGCTCTAAGATGCTGGAGTTTAAGCATTTTCAGTCCTCAGAAAGGCAGTAGTGACAAACCAAATAAATTTCAGAAAAACAGTGAGGCCAGATACTGAATTTAATTTAAGCACAAAAATCTTGGGAATCCAGTATTATGACAGTTTCAAATTCAAACTTTGAAAAGTTCTTCTTTAAAAGGGTAAGCTATCTCGTGATCCTTTACAATACACTTATGCATAAACCTAACCTTAACATCCTTTGAAATAAAATACTGCTGTCATTAAGATCCTGCTAGAAACTACATGTGTCAGACAAATAATTTTTGTACCAATCAAACCGCATGAATGGTTAGGCAACTTGAAGACCTTATGATGTTGTTCACTCTCCCCAGCCTTCTCTTCCACATATTCCATTATTATAATTCTGTTCTTTTTTGTTGTTATTATTCTTTTTTTTTTTTTTTTTTTTTTTTTTCTTTTTTTTTTTTTTTTTTTTTTTAATCCATTGACACCAGTGATATTACTGAATTTCTTTTACTTTACTAAAAGTAAGTTTTAAGTCCGCAAATTGGTTTAGGTGGCATGCAGCTACCCAAGTCTGAAAAATGTTTGAAAAAGAGTTTTTATCAATAAAGATTCCTAGCTGCTTAGAGTTCAGTTACTGCAGATAATATAGCGATCTGGTCACAGATAAGCAAGCAAACCCTCTCCTCACTTAGATTCTAGGCATTCCTTGACAATCCAGCAAGTTGTCAGAGATTACCCAAATCCTGGAATTAAATTATTTTGCAGGATAAGGCTTTCCACCAACTTTTCCCCAGAAAAGTTCCATAACATCTGGCTACAGACTAGTCTGAATTTACAGGACATTCTCCATTTTTACCAGGTAAAACTGTATAATTGTGGAGAATTCAAAATAGGCACATGAGAAAAAGCATCATTACCTTCTAGCACAATGATTCATTTGTTCAGAGTGTCAAGGATCCAGGATTTTGTTTCCTTGAGCTATTTGCTATTGGTAGTATTAACAAAGCTATATTGGTTTATGAACTAATATTTCTGTGCAGAAAGCATATGACTCTGAAGGTATATATATCAGCTGAGATAAAGACAGGCTTTATTCAGGATGTGAGTATTGCAGCATGAAATATCACAATGCCTCTCTAATTCTAAGCTTAGATGCCACTGAAAACCAATAGTAACCTTACACTTGCTCCCAGAGTGGATGTAACCAGGATGCTAGCAAATATCTAACAGTAACTTGGTCTGCATTAAACAAAGTATTGTCAACAGGTCAAGGGAGGGGTTTCCTTCCCATTACTCAGAACTGGTTAGGACACATTTGTAGTACTGGGTCCAGTTCTGGGATCCCCCAGAACAAGAGAGACACAGACATAGCAAAGAGAGTGTCAGACAAAAGACCATGAAGATGATTAAAAGATTAGAACATCTCTCCTATAAGCAGAGGTTGAGATAGCTGGTACTGTTCAATTTGGAGTAGAGAAGGCTCAGGGATCTCATCAATGTGTACAAATACATTAAGGGAGGCTGTGCAGAAGACAGAACTTGTCTCTTTTCAGTGGTGTACAGTATCAGAACATGTGGGAAGCAGGCCGAGCAGTCAGTGGGGCAGCAGCACAGATCTGCTGGCCTTGAAGCAGTGGGAGCAAACATTGTAGCTAGGAAAGTAACACTGGAACCTCAAAAGACAAGGCTTTACTGTAGAAGTTAAGCAAAGCATTGAGTAAGAGGTAATGGGGAAATTTTGAAGTGTAGCAACATTAAAAATAGCAGCCAAAGCAAAAAGCATATAAGGATGCTTGCCTGTGAAAAAAAGGTCTTCAGCTGAACCCTCATCTGGAGTCCGTATCTCAATACACTACAAGGACAAGAGGCAATGGGCACAAAATGAAACACTGGAGGGTCCCTCTGAACATCAGGAAACACAACTCTTGCACAGGCTGCTCAGAGCAGTTGCAGAGTCTCTATCCTTGGAGATATTCAAAAGCCATCTGGACACAGTTTTGGCCAACTGACTCTGGGTCGTCTTGCTTGAGCAAGAGGGGGTGCCATAGGTGCCTTCCAACCTCAGTGATTCTGTGATTCGTTGAAAACTTACACTTAGTTTAATAGCTAACACCCCTCTTGCTTTCCTCTTTTGCTTTTACTCACTAAGAACTAGATTTATTCAAACACTGTTTATAAAAATGGCCTGCAGATGGAACTCAGAAAATATTCCCAAATCCTGTATGATAACATGATCATATACTTTATAGATCAAAATGAGATCTGCATCAATAATTTATTCTGGAAAATCTCAAGTGCAACATATGTGGTAATACACCAGAAATAATCCTGCCAATTTTTCTAAACACTTTATTAGTAGTGATAAAAAATACAAACCAGACCCCTGTAGTTTTACTGTTTATATGTAGAATTCTTGTTGGGTAGTATCCATGTTGCTATTTAACAACACTAAAAAACTTATGAATATCCTTTGTGAATTATAGACACATAAACTCTTCCCTCTCCCACATTCCTTTTCCCTCTTCACATACTAAACTCTTTCATCCTTCTCTCTTTCCCTTTCCATTGGTCAGTTTATTGCTCTTTTTTTTTCACTACCATGTTGTTTTGGGTTATTTTCTCTCCTTCATATTCTCAAATACTTTTCAGCAAGAGAGAAAGAGCTGAACTAGATGTTTGTTCATCTGAAATATGATGTTTTATTTTTAGAAAGTGGAATCATAGCTCTTTTTGGTAGTCTTAAATGCTTTTTAGACATAAGCTTTAACTGGTTCTTGGCATTTGTTCTGCTTAATAACCTACATAAAATAAATGAAAGAGTAGCATTGTAATTTTCACTTACCTCCTTTTCTCTGTGACGTATTGAAACAGTTCACAATATATATTTTTGTATTATCCACAGGATATTTATTTTTCTTTTCCTGAATACTCACATATATAGTCATTTCACCTAAGAACACCCTACTATTCACTTTTCTTCCCTCTATTATACCCTTGCAAAGCAATCATGTGATACTCTCATCCAGTGTTATCAAATTATAAACAGAGATACTCTGCTCAGCCTTCTCTGCTCATATGACATTCCTCTTGTTCGATTGATGCTTCCATTCTTCCTACCTATTTTCCACACTATTTCCCCAGGGTTCTGCTCAGCTGAATTTTTTATTACACACACTTTACATGTTCGCTCTGTTTTCTTACCAAGACAGCAGTCAAATAAGCCATTCCTGTGCTGAGTAGTGGATATAACGTAAAACAGAGTCCACAAGGGAAGGTCCTGATGGGTGAACTCCTACTGCTGCCTGAACTAATAGAGAAGAAGAATGTGTTCAGACAAGCAGAGAGGATAAAATGGAACAGATTTCTTCAAGGATGAAGTAGCACCAAATGGCTTTGCATCAACTGAAAGAGAAAGTAATTGAAGCTGCTGGGAATGGAGTAGGGTGGTAGAGCAAAGGAACTGAAGCAGATGAGATTAAAGACATTTTTTCTGAAGACAAAATATAGAGGGTGTGTTTTAGAGTCTCTTCTAAGAGCCACAGTGAACTTAGCATTTAAGAAGAAGAATTACTAAAAAAATCATTTCTTAATTTCCAGCACATGATGGAGAGTTGCTATACCTTTAGGAAGATTAAGCATAAGTCTGACTGCTACACATTTTGTTAAATATGATCACCATCGTATTTTGTGAAACATTACCACCACCACATTCAGAGTATATGATGTAATCTGTCCAGTTGAAATAAAGGATGATTGACCTGGCCTGTTTTGATAGCTCATTAAAATTGGCAGTGTCATTGTTGTGCTATATCCTAAACAGTACTAAAATAGAGGCAATTAGATGAAGTTTTCAATAACTGAAACTTAGTGATTCTCTTCTCACTTTGTTTCTACAGGGCGTGTGAAAGCTCTGTTCCTTCTCTTAGGTGTCTGAATGCCAAAGCAAAAGAGGTTTTAGTCATTTCATTACAGTGTTGTGCTGCAGCACTGGATTTACTAACTCAGTACCACATTAGTACAGGAGCATAGGTTTTCATCTGGAATTGATTGAGAGCTTGCCCACATACACAAAAGTAAAATTATAATGACAGCACACATATGAGCTAATAGATATCTAAACTGGTATCCTACTTTTTTTTTTTTCTTTTTTTTCTCTTTTTTCTTTTTTTTTTTCTTCTTTTTTTTTCTGCTTACAGATCAAGTGAAACCTGAAATATTTCACAGTGTTTCATGAAACAAGTTAACATAACTTATGACAAGTAATAATGTTAAGGGAAACATAATAAGAGGAAGTGGCAATAGCTAAGAAAAGTCAGTAGCAAGAAATACAGAGGAACAGTATAATCTTGGACAAATTACAAGAGTCAAATATGTCTTAGCTGTAGAATAATAACTTGCTATGATTGCTATATTCAAATTATTGCACACTAATATTCATATATATAATAAAATATGGTCTTGAATTATGCTTTGAATTATATTCCTTTGATCTGACCACTTATTAAATCTGAACATTCAACCTGTAGGTATAAACTGTAAATTAAAATTATTCTTGAAAATTGAAATACAGTTTGTCCTTAGAAAACTTCTTGTCTATTTTTTTTCTTGGAATATGAAAATATATAAAAAAAATAGTTATAAAGTTTTTCACTTTCATGGTCATTGTACTGCATGCATGCATGACTTGTCTTATGCATCATTGGGAGAGTATTAATGTAATTTGCTTATTCAGATTCAAGATTTCTGACAAATGCCCTTTAAACTTGCTTTTTATAAAACATCTAGTAACTGTGGAACATATTCCTGAACATCTTTTCAGCCTCAGATCACAAAGACAAGGCAGTCCAACAGTTTTATAGTTAGCCATGTTTCTGTTCAGAAGTGATCTGGGAAGAAAACATAAGTAGGCGAATGATCTATCTTTAGTTTGCAATTGGAAGTGATTATGTCTCAATGGACGTGAGTATTTGAAAATCCTTTGCCATCAGTGCTTCCTTTCTAGCAGATGTAGCTACTATTGGGAAAGGCTATTTGGTTGGGAAGAAAATGACAAGCAAATTATATAGCACATAGCTCAAACGATAATTATGATAACCTTTTGAATACAACAGATCGAAATGGGGAGAGCTTTTCAATGGCAGATCTCCCTGAGAAGGTTTTTTTGGGAGTTTAACCACCTTAGACAATGAAAACGTGGTGTAAGCTTAAAAAGTAGTAATAAGATGCTGATATTGTTTCTTTGTGAAGTCATACAATTCAATAAAAGGCAAAGGTTCTCCACTAATTAGATACTTCAGTGTGACTGATAGCTCAGTAAAAGAGATAATTGAAGGTTTTGTTCACAGGATCACAGGATCACAGGATGTCAGGGGTTGAAAGGGACCTTGGAGATCTTCAAGTCCAACCCCCCTGCCAGAGCAGGATCATATCATCTAGCGCAGGTCACAAAGGAACACATCCAGACGGGTTTTGAAAATCTCCAGAGAAGGAGACTCTACAACCTCTCTGGGAAGACCATTCCAGTGCTCTGTGACCCTTACAGTAAAGATGTTCCTCCTCATGTTAAGGTGGAACCTCCTGTGCTCCAGCTTACATCCATTCCCCCTTGTTCTATCACAGGGCATGAGTGAGAAGAGGCTGTCCCTTTCCTCT
>JAAGNO010017386.1:3407-24051 GCA_033439905.1 Ceryle rudis
TCTGTTCCAATGCCTCACCACTCTTTCAGTATAGAATTTTTTCTAATATCTAATCTAAACCTCCCCTGGTGTAACTTAAGCCTGTTACCTCTTGTCCTATTGCTAGTTACTTGTGACAAGAGACCAATACCCACCTCACAACAATCTTGTTTCAGGTAATTGTAGAGAGCAATAAGGTCTCCCCTCAACTTCCTCTTCGCCAAACTAAACAGCCCCAGTTGTTTCAGCCATTTCTCATAAGACATGGTCTCCAGACCCAACAAAAGCCATGTAACCAAGGCAAATTAAGAACCTCTGCAGAGATGAATGCAGTAGCAGAAGTGAGAACAACATGAGGAATTTAAGCTCTGAAACAGTAAAGCTTGCCTGGTCTTTTTAATTTAAACAGCTTTCCTCTCCCCCAGAAAAATCCAAACCAAGCAAAACAGTCCAGAAGTCCAGACAGCATCAATTGTACCGTAGTCTTACTGGTTTATAATGAAAACCAGGTTGCTGAAGCTGGAGCTGAGGAGAGCTTTAAAGGTGACCCTACTGTAGTCTAACAATGGCTGAGTTGTCAGAATCTCGTACAATAGATATGTATTCCCTTTTTGTTTCAGTGGGTTGCAATTCTAATAATGCTTTGAATGTCAGCAGTGATAACTATTCCTAATTAGTCCTTCCACTTCTGGAAGGAAGGAAGGAATCCATAATATGAAACGAATTCTAATGAGAAATGAAACTCTCCTCCTAAGAAAAAGTGCTCCAAGATCTGCAGAGACTTGCCCCACTGGGACCTGGCTGACACTTTAGCTTAACACTCGAGAGTTTAAGTGACCCTACAGAATATAAATTAGCTTATGCTACTTCAACATTAGCTGCTGAGCAGCCAGTGCTTGGGAAAGTTGACCCGTTTATTCAGGTTGACTTGAAGCTTAGCTGAAAAAACACCTAGGTGGAGAGGACACATAATTTGTTTCTATATTGTTAAAGCCTTATTTCAAAAGCCTGTCCATGGATGACAAAGAAACAGAAAAAGCAGAGTGCTGATGTGTCCTTGCTGCCTGATGAGCTCCTGGTTTGGGATGTCCCTGGGTAAAGATGCTGAACTCAAATGACTTTACAGCCCTGAAAATGAGTCTACTAATACAAGCTGATGTTACCAATAGCCCTTAACAAATATGCAAATGTAGTCTTTAAAGCCCAATTTAAAAGTTGAAAACACGGCTTGAAAGCTATTAATGGTGCCAATGGCTAGCTGGGATGATTCTGCAGCAAGGAAGAAAAAAAGCCATAGTAAGTGAGGTCTTTCAAAAGGGCAGGGGAGGCCGCACCATTAGTTTACAATATTTCCTGAAATTCAGCAAAAAGTGTGGACATAAATGCTTTCAGATTTTTGAATGACTCAGTGTTTAAAAAAAATATGGAGGGGAAAATGATTTCACCAAAGACAAAGGCACCCTTTCAATTAAATAACTCATCCATGTCTGGAAAAGCCGCCCTCTGATTCACATTTTCATCTACTGTATCAATCTAGCAAAGGTTGGTAATGATTCTGACTGCAAGTATTTTTATTTTAGTCAGTAAAGGTGAACTGAAGAATGCAGCTTTTTTTCCATCAACATTTGTGCCTGCTTTTGTATCCCTGCTTGCACTTGTGAAAAAGCATTGAACAGGCCTAAATCCATTTCATCTCCGATACCTGGTACCCTATAGCTATTCCAACGCAGCCTGATGGAAAGAAGGCTGTCTTTCTTTTGTTGCTTTATGAAATCTTCTGCTTTTACTTTTAGTTTTTCTGCAACCAGCAAATTGTTAGTGCCTCTGACTGCCAGGGTTGCCTGATTGTCATTGCTGCAGTTCTGCTGCCAATGCCCAGGGCTGAAGAGGACTTTTAACAGCATGACAGGCTGAATATGACTAGGCGGTAGATTTGGGTTTGGATTTTTTTTAACTGAGGACTTTGTTTCAGTTTCTTTCATGTCACATATTATTTCTAGGCTTGCGAGAAATAGCTGTTTGCTCTTGGGTTTTTTTTTGTTTTTTTTTTTTCCTTAAGTGAAATTCTCCTTTCAAAAGGGATAGACACGGTGGACTATGCTTCCAAGGACGATCTGTTTTCAATTTTTTTTCTTCATCAGCTTGCGGGGCACCTTAGTGGATATTCCGAAAACTTCTGTTTTCAGTTAAGAGATGTGACAACAGCTGCCTATATCTATCAATCCTAATAATACACTCCAAGTTACAGAAGGCAAAACCCACAAAAATTACCCGAGAATTAAAGCTGCAGCATTTCTTGTATTTCACATCAATTGAATATGAATAATGGAATCCAGCAACCACCACTCCTGACTTTATAAAAAGTGTTTATGAGCAGGTAAGCACTTTAAACAAGAAATACAGTGCCCAAGTCATCTCTGCTATAATGTCCTCAAATTCACTGGAGTTATAGTAGGGATTGATTTGTTTTGTAATGTTTGAAGACTGGAGGAAAAAAGGAGTTAAAGCTTTCTGCCAGAAATCCCAATCAGCGTGGAAGAGGTGAATGAATACTACTAAACATAAATAATAATACAAACCTCTCCTCTTACCTGCACGAAGGTTTAAATGCATAGTTTTCATCCATTTTTCCTCTCTGTGCAATAGCTTTGGTTAGCGAAAATTTTACTAGCACAAACAGTTCGTAAAAAAAATAAACTTTACAGCCAGGCACAAGTGTTAAGAGAAAACAATTTTTTCTATTCATAAGGGAACATTTGAAGGAAGTGTGCAAATGTATATATTCACTGAGATGGTTGCAGGAGAAGAGCTATTCTGATTAAGCTCAGCTCAAATATTCTGCAGTAACTACTTGTGCAACTATGGAGTAAAAAGAAATATTAGGTAAGCAAGTAGGAGAAATGAAATTGCAGTCTGCTTGTAGATGTATTTTTGAGAGCAAAAATGGAAACTGATTTGTACACTTGAATTATTCACTGTGAATTACCCAGATTTGGCTCACTATAATGGATCAAGATGAAGAACTGATATATGGTTGTAAAATGTGTGCTTTCATTTGAAACCTACTGCAATCAAAACAGAAGCATTTTGAACTTCTCTAAGCACGTCAGGTACGAAATCTGTGTCCAGTTGCCTGATGTTGAGAAAGATGGGAAACCTTGATGATTAAGCTATTTGTGAGTACAGTACAATAAATTATTCAGCAAAACAGTTGCAAAATAATAAGGGCACCAAGCCTTATTTTCTGGCCTGATGCTGTGATAAAGAAAGTACAATCTTCTGCATTGTCCATCTCCTGCAGATTCCTTTCTCATGACCATAATTGAAGAAATTACCGGGAATTGATTCAGTATTGTCTTTCTGGGAATAAGCTTCACCAATTTGCTAAATAACTTACACTGAAGTGAGTGTTTTTTCTTTTGACCTTTAAGGTGAAATAACCCCGTACATAATCTTTAATACAAATGTTTATACCTTCTAAATTTTCCAATGCAGCTGGCCATTTTTATATCTTGAAAAACTAGTAATGATACAAATGGTTGATTATGGTTTACAATAGCAATAAACCTCTCAGCATTGGTTGTTACCAAAATAAACTGCCATTCTGTTAAATGTTAAATAACAAGTCATAAACTGCTGAAAACAACCAATTTCTTGTGGATTATTGCGTGAATAAATTTTAGTAGGAAGTGCAAATCATGAAGTTGTGAGCAGTAGATCAGGCCTAGTGGTATTTTATATATTCTGAAAAGCTGAAGGGCCCCCAGAATATGATGCAAATGGTAACATACATTAAACAACAAAACCTAAATTGCCTGATCCTTTAATTTTTGCAAGACTATTGTTATCTTAAGACACAAGCTATTGCTGTTTTCCATTGTTTCTTCAGGAGCTGAAAAACCCTATCAATACCGGCACGTTGAGTCCACCAAAAAGGCAGGGAAGAGCCTATTTAGATACAAAGCATCTATATGGGAACCTGCACAGAAACAGCAGGTTAGTATCTGCGTTGAAATAATTACTATTGCTAATCTTGAAAGCTAAAATATCGTCAAGCATTCATAGCACAGACGCCATCTTCCCAACAGTGAGTGACAGAAGACGTCTTCACCATAGCAACGAGTGTTATCTCCTAAGAATAACATTAACCTCCCTCGTTACTGGTTTTAAATCCTTGAGTATAAACAGCAGTTGCAAGGCATGTGTGCCTTGATTGTGCATTTTCATTACTTAATACGTAACGAGTGTGTATTAGCTGAAGCAAGACTAAAAAAGACATCACCAGAAAAGGAAGCAATTAAAGGGCTGGAAATGCAACCATTAATAATCCAGGCCTGAAAACGTGATCAGGGAGAGGTCTCCTGTTCATGCTCATAAAAATCAGACCACTCCACAGAGAAGCCTGGCAGAGTGCTCTTCAACAGCAGCATCCTCCCCCTCCAACCTCAGGTTGATTTTGAGTGTTGGAGAGTGGTGAGAAAAGAGAGCAAAAGGAGAAAGGGAGAGAGGGTTATTTCTAATTCTCTCCTTTCCCTTCTGCACCTCCCTCCCCACACACTCTTTTCTCAGGCAGGGATGAAGTCCAGGAAACTTGTACCAAATATTTTATCTCTTTTAAATTGATGCATTATGCATTTTTTCATAATGTCACCAAAGCTTTTTTGAGTAAAGCAGATGAAATTCCCTTCATAATAGCCCTGTAGGATATGGTGCTATCCTAGGACTGCCATAAAAATGCCATTAAGAGACTTTTCATTTTAGCCTCTGGAAGTTCTACACTTACCTGTTTTGACTTAAACTCTTCCCTCCATCTCTGCAAGAGGGGAACATGACACAGGAGTTGCACAAAATGAACTCAGATCAGGGAAGACAGATTGTAAATCGAGACTTGCTGCAGCTTAATCATGTTCTCTCTCTTGATCTCTTATCTGATAACTTTTATCCAAAAGGGTATTGAGGAAGTTAATTGCAACTGCTAAGATGAATCTTTAGGAAATATCATTCTCCAGAGCCTCTTCTCCCCAGCTCCCCAGACCCTAAGCTGCAGTTTTTTGCAGGGCTTCAGGTATGGAATGGTTATCTCGTGAGTTTTGACCTCCGTATCCTTTCCTACAGAACTGTTCAGACAAAGAAGAAAACTGAAGCTTTTCATTTGCAAGATTTAGGAATTCAGACAAGCAGAGCACAAAGGGGAAAGGAGGTGGTTTGCTGAATTCAAACACTCACTGTACTTGGCAATACAAAGGTAAAAAAGGTATTTTATGTTCAGGGACTGAAGTACTATAGACAGTCTTGGGTTAGAAACAGGCTGAAAATCCTGATGCAAACTTCTAATTAGCTTCTCAGGTGTGGCTTCTAGATACACTATCTTGCAAAGACAGTGGAGTTGTACATACGTGTTAAGACAGCTTTAGGGATATAAAGAAGAGGTATCGATAAGGACTGTGGGATACCTAGCTACCCTCTGGAAATAGGTAGCACAAAACTCTTGGTGGCAAAGTTTTGCAGTTTACTCTTTGCCAGTAAGTGTTTTAATATCCTCAGGTCACCAAACTAACAAATAGAGCCTGTTAATTAATTGAAAGAGCACAGGAATCAGCTGACATGCAAATTTTTGAAGGAAGACAAAAATGTAATCAATAGCTGTTGGGAAAGATCAGGTTATATCACACTCAAAAGGAGAACTCTTCCCTCCCAGATAAGACAGATGGGTAGGAAGGACATTATCATCCATGCAATGCATTTAAAATCTCCTAAGGCTATTGCTGGTTTAAATGTGAGTAAATGACTCTACCTACAATATAGACATGTTGAAAAACATTGAGACAACCCAAGCTCGGATCCTAGAATCCACCTCTCCACTCCTACTTTTCTCTACAACAAGCACAAGGAGGCCTGCATGCAGTGGGGTTTCCAGCACTGAAAATTTCCAGTGTAGGAAGCACTGCATCCAGGCACAACCAGGATCACCTACACCCTGGCAGATCTTCATAGGCAAGCACCAGCTGATCAGTGGAAAAACCAACAGGTAGCCTCTAACCTTCCTCTCTTTCTCACATGAATGACCTTGCATCTGCAGTCATGCTGCCCCCTCTACAAGTGATCTGAGACCTTCTCTTTGCTCTGTCCCCTGTGAGAGAACGGAAAATCCTCTAGAAAATTCATCTGTGGGGCTGTAAGTTCCTGGCCAAACTCTGAGTGCATATTAGGTGTTTTGTGATTCACTGTTAGATGTACTCTGAGGATGCCTGGTGGATTGGGTGCTGCACATTTTAGCAGGTGTGGCTGTCTTTCAAAACAAAATAGGAAGTGTACCCTTGATCTCTTTGTGTTTAGCTCAAGGAGACTCAAGCCCAGATTTTACATGTCTTTGAACTGTCCCACAGAATATGTCCCATGTCAAGGAAAGAGACAGAAAGTCTTGAGTTTCGTTCTCTGCTCCAAAGACTGCTTAAAAAACAGCAATGACCCTTGAAACAAGAACAAGAAACTCAGCTTCCACCACTTGAGGAATAACCAGCCTCTCTCTTTGCATTTGTTATCTGCACAACATACTGGCATCTCTCTGCTTTGCATGGACCTGTTGGGAAGTCCTGTTTGATTCATTATGTGAGGCTTCTCCATGTAGGTTGCAGTTCTGCTACATGTAATATGCATCTGTGAAGTGGTTGATTGTGGTGATGCACAAAGAATTATTTGAAATTCGTTCTGGTTAACCAGCAATAGCAAACCCCAGCACGAAGCACCGGAGTGGTTGGTGTGCATGCAACGAGACAGGCTAAATGCAGTTCATAGGAAGCAAGAGGCCCCATCTGCTTTGACACCAGTGCAAGCACAAACAGCTCCTAACATTTTGCACACTAAAAATCAATTAAATTACCATCTTTCCGACAGCTTCAGCAGTGATATAAAAGCTGATTGGACAGAGCATCTGAATTTGTGTGTTATCTGCTTCAAGATTCAAGTGATTTTCTATTTTAATGCATCAGAGAAATGGATGAGTCTGGATACTGAGCCAGTGCATGCATAAGAATCTTGATTGCTCAGGAATACCTTGCAGTGACGGACATATGGTGCGGGAAACATATTCCTAAAACATTTCTGTTATGTGGTTCAGAAAGAGGGTACAAAAGGTATTCAAAAGTACTACTGGATTCAGCAGTCTAGTTTTTCACTCCCTCATCTTGACACCGTGCAGAGTTAGGGGCAGCAGTTACACAGGCAAGCATCAGAACTGGCATAAGGCATAAGAGCTGTGTGTCTGTTCAAACACATCACATTCATGGAGTGATGTGTTAATTGTCTACATGGGAAAGTGCACCCATTGCATCTACCAATCCCAAGTAGAGCTATGTAAAAGTCATAATTTTATCCCTGGTGCCACTGTAGTTATCTATTCACCATTTACTTTTTGAACTCTAGTTGTATCTGACATACCTACTGTTGAGGCATTAGAGTATTATTTCCACAGCACTGCTGGCACCCACAATACTTTTGGGCAAGTGTATGTTGTTTATAAGCCAAGTAAGATGGCTAGTCCACAAAACCAGCAACAGGTAGGGAGGGTATGGGGGAAGCAGAGAAGGGGGTATTGAAAGTAAGCAGTGCAAAGGAAGAGGGAAAAAAATCTGAAAACATATTTTGTAAAGGAGAAAGAAGATTATCTAGCCTTTATGACAAATAATTTTCCTTTTGCTTTTTTTTCCCCTTTTTCTGAGTGTGGCAGAGTAGACATTCATCATCAAATCTAGCAAAAGAAGTGAGTGGGATATACATGTTATATGTTGTTTGCTCAGTGTCTCAAGAGCTGTTCTAAGACTAAGGTTAGAGGTCATTAAACAAATTCAGACTCCTTTAGTTTTGAAAACACTTAATGGCACTTATATTTTATATTTTGCACTGACAGTTTCTTCTATTTTGTATTTTGAACTGACTCTTCATACAAAGCTATCAGTATTTTAGGTGTGTGTTTCTTTACATGCAAGTGCAATCAAGACAAAAAAGCAGAATCACAAGAAGTGTTTTTACAGAGTGACGTTGTACTGCAACACTGGCAGTAGCAAGTGGGAGTTCTCTTGGAGGAAAGCCCTGGATAGGTTTTAACATGATACCATTTTCTGACCACTCTTTTCTTCATGAGCCTTGAAGCAGATAGATGTTATTAAAAGGTGAGGTTGCTGAGCCAAGTGTATTTTCCTCTATATCTGCAAGTAGGCAATACAAAGCACCAGCTGGAATATGTGTGTTTCCCACCACACAGTAGTTGCTGTCTATGTTCCCTCTTTAGAGCTCACCACCCTATATTGATATGCAAGGGTGCTCCATGATGTCTCAGTGGCATGCCACTCAGCTTGTCCAGTTGTAACTTCATCTTTTTACACCCTCTCTGGGGTAGATGGGACTCCTTGGAAACTTGCACATCCACCTAGATACTCCTGAATGCATGAATGTAAAGAGCTGATAGGGCAGGTGTCCCACCAAACTGAGGAAGGGGTCCTGCCTAGGCAGCCTTAGGTAACGGTACATGTGTATCCCACCACTACAGGCCAGGCAAGGAAACATCAGGCAATGGTCTTTCACTGGGGTCCCAGTAAGAAAAAGGCTTTGTTTTGGAAGCCAAACTTTATATTCCTTTTCTTTTTTCATCCCTTTGCTCTGTTTACAGCTGTTCTCATTATCTTTATGAATGCTCCATTCCAGTACTCTGCTGGATTTCAAAGTGTGGCTGTGGAAGAGGCCTAACATGTCCTGTGGCACATGGGACAGGAGCAGAAATGTATTCTTAGGACCATTCCCAAATTATCCTTGTTTTGTGAAGCTGTCAGAAACCGCAGTAATGTCCTTGCTGTGGGAAGGGAGTTTTGAGTGGCAGTTTGTTTTATGACTCTTAATTTATTTCCCCTTCAGTTGTTGGTCTCATGGCTGACTCCTTCTTCCCTCTCCCACTCACGCTGTGCGGTGTCGTTCTGCAACAGCTTTCCTTACATTTCACTGTATGCAGCCTCGTAATTTTTACTGCTGTGAAATGCTTCGGCATATAGGCAGTGAGGAAAAATCTGTGTAACAAGCCTGATGCCTTAGAAATATTTTGTGTGTTCCTCTGCAGAGGATAGAAAGTGTTTTTATGGGGAAAGCAATCAGCGGAAAAAATGTATTGCTGTATGTCACATGAATGCTGTTGGAGAGTTACAGATTCTTGGGAAAAAAAAAAAAAAAAAGAAAAAAAATCCAAACCAAAAAAACAAACCCAAAACATAATAAACAACTCTCCTGCTAGAAACCTACATGAGAAGCCACAGCTCAGCTGCCATGAGGATTGAGGGTTTGTAGGAAACGGACAGGGAGGAGAGGAGGAGAAAGAGAGCAGCCCTCAGACCCTTCCAAGCACATGGCCTCCTGCCTTTCTCATTCACATACTTGGACAGTGTATGACACGAGTATCCCTTCAAACCCTGAATCCATGCTTGTACGAGGCAGCAAGCTGTGATGGAGATGCTGCTTCTTGGCCCTTTCCCAGTCTTTCCTTGGAAAAAACAGACACAGATATTGCTGAGCCAAGGTGGGATGATATTTTTCCTGCATTCCCTCCACCCACTACATGGCCTCCCTGATGGGGGTACTACAGTGGCCACCCTGGGGTGGGAAAGGCAGCCTCTCTCCTACCTCCCCTCTTGCTGCCAAAATAGCACTTTCTTTGGGAGAAATAGGTGTTGTGGGCAATGGAAGTAGCCATGGGCTGCCTTTGAAGTGTCCTGAAGCTCTTAGCTGGTGTGTGTATATGTCTCACTTTCCCATCAAATCATGGGAAGGGAGGTCAAAAGAGCTCAGTTGGAAACAACTGCCAAGGATAGCAAATTCTAACAAATTAACATGCCTTTGGGGAAGGAGGAAGGCAGTGCAATTTTGATGAGAAAGGCTGCTTTCATTTTGGGCTTAATCATGCAAGGTGCTGAGTGCCTTCAGTCTTCATTCATGTTGATGGGAACTGACTGTCCTCAGGCTACCTGGCAGGCATGGTTGCTAGGTCAGTTCTCATTCCCCTCTCCCCTGCAGTCTGTCACTTCACTTCCTAAAGAATGTCTTATTTGATGTCATCTGTAGCACAAGGAATTAATGAGGTTTTCTTTTGGAGTCTTCTCATTTTTCTGCAGAAAATCCCCTCTACTAGAAAATAAACCTCAAAGGAAAAGAGCCGTTTGGATGGATGCTTGTACCATCCCTTTCCCAGAGTAGTGAGGGGTTTGGGCCTTCTTTGGGTGTCATAGAATCATCTAGGTAGGAAAAGACCTTTAAGATCATTGAATCCAAACATTAGGCCTATTCTACCAAGTCCACCACTAAGCCATGTCCCCAAGCACCACATCTATACGGCTTTTAAACACATCCAGGGATGATGACTCAACCACCTCCCTGGGCAGCCTGTTCCAATGCCTGACAACCCTTTCAGTGAAAAAAACTTGCATATCTGCAAGCTATGCTGAAAAGAAGGGGCAACTATTTGGTGTCTGACTGCTGCGCTTCTTCTTTCCTGTATCAGAGCATTGCTAACCTTCAGGGAGCACCTCTGAGCAGCGACCATGCCATTGCTCAACAAATGGATGCAAGGCACGCTTAGTGTCAATGACATCTTAATCACATGTTCTTTGAAAAGCGAAAAGGCCAAGAGAAGTCCTTCTGTTAGCATGAGAATGATAGTATTTGATAACTAGGGACTGCATGCATCTAGTTAAGATGCTCGTATGCTGAGCTGTGCAATTCACAAAATGTAAATGGGGTGCTTATCAGATGGATTATTTTCCAAAAGCACAGGCAAAATTACAGTAATTACTTTTCCTCCTGCTACATTATCTGTATTCCCAAGAAACTTTATAACTTCATGCAGAAAATAAATAAATATTTACTTAAAAGATCAGAACAGCTGAATAAAGGTTCCCTTTGCTTCCCGCAAAATCAGCATTTCTCATGAACAAAAAGCTGTTCTTGGCAGTTCAAGCTTTTAACGGGGAGTGGGGAGGAATGGGTACTAACAGTAGAAACAGTAGAAAGTTTTCTCAAAATCATTAGAAAATAATCCAGATTTTCAAGAAGCTATACTTTCTCTAAATTCCCACTTTTTTGACATGCCCTTAGGTGAGAAATGAGTCTTCCCTCCTGTTTTCCTTCAGCCACTCTGTGCTCATGCCCAGATTCTTAGATTTATCCACCAAGATTATTGTCTAGGAATAATCAATATGAGGGACCAACCACTTTACTGTGAAATAAAGATTCATCTACTTCGTCAAACTACAGCACTTTTTCTCCCTTAAGCTTACTCATACACATGCATTTGTTTATATTTTGTGGTTCACAAAGAATAAATCTAAAGAACTGTCTTTAAAGTGAAAAAAAAAAAAAAAATCATCTGCCAGGGCTTGTTCAGTTTATCAAACTATGTAATTCTAACACCAACTAGTTCTACATCACCTCAGAGCTCCACAGACAAGTAATAAGCAAGCCTTATAACACTCCCTCATCCCTCCCAAATGTAAACATTTTCACCTGTTTTAGTTGCTTTTTTTATTCTCACCTGTGAAAAGCAAAATATTTCCTTGGGCACTTGTGTCCTTCATTACTCTAGCGTGATAGTGCCCACAGTCTTTAATGTGTTTATCCTCAAAACTTCCTCATGGTAGAAAGTGCTGTTTTGTTATAACAAATAAACTGAAGTGCAGGATAGTTAGAAGACTTTTCTCATGGACACCTGGGAAAGTCATAAGGGGTCAAGAGCTGAAGCCATAAATTCGGCCAGGACCTTCTCCCTTCCTTTCAAGACTGCATTTAAGTAAAATGGTTCACAGCCATTCTCCCATCTCTGACCCGGGAATAATACTGAGTCCTTGTGGGGTATGTCTGGGTTTAAGACAACCAAGCTGCCTACACACTGAAACAGCCTCAGAGTATTCACCCCATTCATCACACTGCTCACCATGAGCTGTGAAAATGGGAACAAGCAGCTGGGTGGTGCCACATGCTTTAGCAAACTGCCCAGAAGGAGCTCCATTCCCTTAGTGGCAGCACCAGGATCTGAGATTACCTCCAGTTCCTAGGACACTGCTTCAGCCCCTGAACTAACCTTCTTCCCATAAAATACAAGTATGCAGCTGTCCTGGTTTGAGTTAGAACAGAACTACTTCTCTTTGGTGATTTTACTTTTCAGCTTGGTCATTTCTAACTAACTGCACTTTCCTGAAGTTGACAGCATTTCTTCACAGACAGCATCTGCTTCTAGCAGTGATAATGCTCAATGTTTAGAGTCACTACCAAGGGTTGGTATGCAGACCAGGGTCACTGCTAAATCCTGTGTACCACATTGGGTGGTGCAGAAAGTAAAAGGCTGCACCTGTGGGGAGGAGCAGCCAGGCCAGGTGACCCTAAACTGGCCAATGATGTGTTCCATTCCATGTGCATCATAATCAGTATAAAGCTGAGGGAGTGGGAGGGTCAAACTCTCTTCAATAGCCACCATCTGAGAAGGACTCTCTTCGTTCTGCTTTGATTCCAATCCATGTGTTCCTGAGTCCAGTTCCAGTCCAGCCTGTGACTTCCCCAGTGCCTTCTCCACAGCATCAGTGGTGACATAATTGTCATCAAGTGAGTTGGGTTCAATACTTCTTTTGTATATATTTGTATATATGCCATTTTATTATTTTTTATTTTCATTAAAGCTTCTCTAGCTTTCTTTTCTAAGTCCCTCTCTATTATTCCCCTTCCCTTCCCCTTTGGAGAGGGAGAGGGGTTAACAGAGAGCATCTGTTATAACTGGTGGCTGGCTGTGACCCTAAACCTTGACAGTAGCACACATGAATTAACATGTGGGTTCTTGGCAGCTGGGCAGAGGCCTTACAATGGGAGCTATGTCATCTCCAAAACATCCCTTTGAGCTTGAGTAAGTAATGAATGCAAATCCAGCCTCATCCAGTTCAGTCCATGCCCTAAGTCCATGGAGGTATCATGAGAAACATTGCTGTCCTGCAACACATGGTTGCAAATAGTTGAAAAATAGCTCAAAAAATACCAAGTAGCTAATTGAACATCGTGACCGCACCACTCCATAAACTCCTTGACAGAGCAGCAAAGGGTGAAAATTGCTGATGGCAATATCCACAGTAGAGTAATTTAGCTCAGAGGCAAAGAGTGGTGAAGGAGAGAGAATATATATGTCAGCGTGGGAGAGGCTGGATTCGTACAAGAGGGAGTGCATTAGAGTATGTGTGAGTGTGGAGGAGGGTTAGAAGTGAGTTTCTCAGAATTAGGCCAAATTTTGCATTTGTAGTAAACCTTGCAGAGCTTTATACATATATATATGTATATATATGCACATATGTTTGGACTTGGTCATCTTGGGGTTCTTAGTGGTTTTTAAGCCACTCCTCTGGAATATATTTCCAGTTCTTGTAAGTGTAGGGGGAAAAAAATAAAAACCCAAAACTTGAACGTGGGATTGAAGGCAGGACTGAAGGCCATCTGATGATGCAAAATCCAGAAGATGTAGCAGGAATTTAGAATATATATATAAAACTAGCAAGATTTTTATTTTATTTTAGAGTGAAAGATGGAGATGGGGAGATGGCAAGGGGAGCCTGTTGTTATAATTGCCTGCTGGAAAGAGGCTGGCACATAGGCAATGTTTTTCAAAAGAGAAAACATAGGGTGAGTGGACATTCCACCTCCATCACTGGGCAGAGGAAGACGTGTTACTGAGAATAAGGAGCAGGAGTTAAATTGGCACAGATTCCTCCTCCCTCCCTCTTTCACTATACCAGTGCATTCAGGTAGGCAAAAAGAAGGTGCTCTTTGCTATAACTCAGGGTCATTGGATGTCCACAGAAGCACATTACTTCTAAGAAATCAAAGGTTGAACCAGTGAGAAGTTAAGTTCCACAGCAGTTTAGTAGAAAAATCTCTCTTTATTGAGACGTGCAGTGAAGTAAATCCAAGGTCTTTATGCACATTGCGTCTCTCCAAAATACATGCCAGGCAAACAGAGTTAGATGTTTAGGCTCTGGTTCCTGCTCATTGCTGGTTTCCCTGGTAATACACTAGCAGTATTCCAGCTTTGAGACTCCTAAACAGAAATTTTTGGGCTCATTTCCAGTCACTTATCTTTCCAGTGGGAACAGTCTATTTCTTATTTCTCCCACTTAGGCATAGCAATTTATACTTCTGATTCATGCTGTGGAGGACTGAGGGGAAGCTGTTATAGTGGCAATATCAATTGTCCCCTATCCCACAGTAACTTTAAAGTGCTTAGTGAAACCTCAGGAAGTGTGGGAATGTATGACAGGAAAATAAAGTGTTCATGTAAGTATCAGAATTACCCTTAACATTTCCCTCAACCTTCAGAAATCATGTTTACAAAGGCAAAGTTTCTTCTAATTAAGGAAACACCTCAGAAGACAAAGATTTCACCTTTAAAGATGTTTCCATTACCCTCATTTCTGAAAGCATCAGAGTGAAGCAAATATATTCTCTGTGGTAACGGATCATAAGAAGTCATTGATCTCTTGGTCAGTAGATGAAAGCTCTGACCACATTAACCTATGGATGAATCTAACTGTACATTAAGGTATCTATATTTCGTTTTCCCTTGCAGCAATTCAGTGCAGCATTGGCTAAGGATAAAAAACATTTATTATGGCAGTTTGTTTGGAATAGCTATATTCCCCAGGTTTTTTCCACAGTTAAAAAATCCTAGCACTAGTATTCCCTACAGCCAGTGCTAGGATCACATAAAGGATTAAGAAAGCCCATCAGTCCCTGATTTTGTCTTTTTGTATTACTTCTATAAGGGAAATGGAATACAGTCGTGAGATTTGGGCTGGCTGCACACTGACCTTACAGGGCACAGCAGAATTATTGGAGATGTATGTTTCTCTCAAGATGCTGTTTTCTACTATGGTCTTCCATAGGAGTGGAAACCATCTAGGATTGACTGTTCAAATGGAACTCTATTTCTAGAAGTTATACAGCTTTGCTATGTTCATGCAGCAATAATTACTTGCAAAATAAAGGCTCTGTGAATTGTGTTTTACCAAATTATATTTGTGATGGATTTCTACCTGTTCAAGGTTTGATTGCCAGTACATTCAATGTAAAAAAAAATATAGGGAAGTATAAACATTGTGTAACTGGGGTAGACACCTCTTGATCTCCCAAAAGCTGCTTAATTCCCATTGTTGAAAAGTCCTCTTGACTATGGACTATCGCAAACTCTACATATGAATTTTTGAGACTGGGTCAAAGCATTAGGCCACAAGGTGCCAGCATCTCTTTGGAATAATTTAATGGTAATAAAGATAGCACTCAAAATAACCCCTTTAAGATGCCAGATCATTAAGAGACACTTGCATGAATTCCACTTCCAAATGAAAGCTTATACAAGATTCCAGAAAGTTTTGCATATTGGAGCCCAAGCATGTTCATACACAACTCAGACTGATATAGTATAAGATAAAGAGAAGTGATTGAAAAGTCATCAAGGCTCAAAGGCCAAAACCTACAAGAACCACAAAGCACTTTGTGGCTTTGGATGAAATCTATGTTTTTACAGACTGGAGTATTAAGTGGGAATACTGGTCCTCAATTTCCACCTTGGCTCTAGCAGACAGATATGGTCCAGATTAGCCTAAATTAAATCCCACACAAATAAACTCATAGGTGATTGCAGTGAGCTACTGTCATACTCCTGGTGAGTGGAGTCTGGTGAACTCCTCATCTGGCTGGATACAGGAGTGGGTGGCTCTCCCTAAAGTAGGCATCCACATCTGGGTAGCTGAATAGCCCTGAAGGTGCTCTCAGCCTAGGGTAGTGACTTGCTTTTCCTCCTTGCCTGTAATGGGAACATGGACACTCTGCTGACATACCAACCTGAGCCTTTGGGAGTGTAAACTACGGCCTCATCCTTTGCAGAACCTGTGTCTTTGAGCTAGGTAACCACAGGCTACTGTTGTGCCTCTGACTCGCTATTTGTAGACATAGACAGGTTTAGAGATCACCCAAAAGACAATGCAGTGCAAGAGAAACTGGATGCTGTGCCACACAGTCCCTTTGGCCTAACTGCTCCTGGCAAGGGAGCACAGGGCATTAAGGTTCAGGTCCCAAGATCCCTTTCCAAGGGTGAGGGAAGATGCAGACCTCCTGCCTTTGACTCAGGGCTGCTGAGCCACTCTGTGGTTATTTTCCATTTTGGTTTAGATAGGAGAAGCTGTGTGGTGCACACTGCTGAGCAGGGCTGCTTGACTAGATCTAGCTCAGTCCTTCTGAAGAGAGCTGAGGACTTAAGAAAGAACATCATCATAAAGAAGTTTCTGAGTTGCTCTGTGGCCCTGGGAAGAACTTCATGAGTTGCTTCCACAGTTTTCTCAGCCCACTCTTTCAATTTTCCTCACTGAACTGAAATTTTGTGTTCTCTATTGAGGGTAGTGGAGAAGGATATCAACTATGTTCTGACCCTCATATATGGATATATAGAATTTTTACAGTTTGTTTTACAATCAGTTGTATAGTGGTATTTTGAGAAAGGAAACAGTCTATCTTGCACTTTGGGACTAGTTCAAACAAGCGTATGGATAACAGTTGTGTCATGGCCAGGCCACTTAGGAGGCAGTAACTTGACACTGGAGTTAGTGTAACCAGCTGTGTAATGCTTTTTTACATTGATCTGCCCTGTCTGGTTGCATCCAGACTTGCCATTAAAATCACGTTCATTGGCCAGATTATTATTATATGGGATGATACTTCTGAAGTTGGATGGGAGACCTCCTTATCCTCACATGGATGAGTCACTGCTGGTGCTGATGTAAAAGGCATAATAACCTTTGGCCATGATGACTGAGTGGAGCAGAAACCGCTGAAAGTGACTAAAGCCTCTCTGCAGCTGATGTATGAATGGTATGATTCAACTCCAGACCATGTCTATTAATCTATTAATCCTCAGACTACCTAATGAAGGTGTGATCACCACCCACTCCTTCCAGCAGCACATAATCAGCAAGTCTGTCTTCAATAGATGCAGTAATATCAGTGCTGGAAGAGGTCATCATCCCACCGGAGGCAAGAAGGCTTGGGACCTCTGCTTCTGCCAGGAAGAGCCATACTCTACCAAGCTGTAAGGATGACTTGGAGCATGAATTTTGACAGCAGTTCCATGACCAGTCATACCAGATTTGGGTAGGTCAACCAATTTTGAAGTCTTTTCCTATTTCAATACAAGTAGGGAATATCAAATTGAACTGCCTGCTTCAGAACCAAACTCCTTTACAGTGAACAGTCTGGTTGTGTAACTCCTTGCTGTATGGCACAAGAAATGCCAGAAGTTTGCATTAGTTCCCAAAAGAAATTGAATAAATTAATCGAAGAAAAATTTATTAAGGGATCATAAACAGACGGACATTTGCTCTGGAAGCTACTACTTGGTATGGATCCTGGAATAGTTAACACTTGGTCTAAGCTATTATGCCTGCTTTTAAAACTCAACCTCTTTCCCATTTTGGGATTAATATTGTCTATAAACAAAGATACGTTTTGGCCTTGCAAGATTTTACACAACCTTTTCCAGCTTCCACTGTATAGAAAATGGAAACAAGGGAACAGTGAAGGGCAGTGTTTGCCTGGCTCTGGCACTAGAAACCCATTGCTGTAGGGCACAGGTGAAGCAGATGCAAGACTCAGAATTACTGCTGTGCCTGCTGCATCACCATCACAGCCTGAGGATTAAAGGTGTGGATGTGTGTGGATCCTAGTGCTTACCACCTGGCAACTACTGTCTGGTATTTTATTTTCACATGTAAGTTTATTTACTGTTTTATATGTCCAGGATCATCTTTGTGTATCGGTGACAATTTGTCATGGGACATGAAAGCTGCCTATGCCCCTTCCACATCGGTGTAGCAATCAGCATGGCCATGACTGGTCACTTGACAGCCTTCTCTGCTTACCTTACAGCAATCTTCCTTTTGTGTCAATACATGAGACAGGTCAATCATTTTGAAAACAGTTTTAGATTAAATCTAAGGAATGAGAGGGAGCTTACATAATTTGAGCTAGCACAGCACTGTATAGGGTCATTAAACAACTATTTTTAGAAACTATTTTCTTTTAAGATGCATTTATGATGTATATCTATATAGCTTTTTCCTCTAAGCGTCTGGGATTGGAAGCACTATGAAAAGTTTAAAATACCATCACATTCTCCTGGATGGTGATCAAGTTGGAATTTGACACTAGGGAAATTCTCCTCTATTAATCTGATCAGCATTTTTGTTTGTTTGTTTTCTAATTTGTCCCTTTAGAAATATTGTTGTAACCCCTTGGACATAATCTTTTTTTTTTTTTTCCTCCTCAGAGATCCTGAGATGATATTGAGTTACTTGGGAAATTAGATTTGTCAGATTTATTTCTGGTTGCTGTCTACATTAATTTTATAATTAAAACCCAAAGATGTGTGTCTAATATGTATGAATCTACAAAAAGCAGAAGGAGGAAGTATGCTTAAGCTCATACAAAAGAAGTAGTTTGACACATGTCAGCGTTACGTTTCAGTGCAAGAAAGAAAATATTTTTTGGCACGGAGCTCAGAGAACATGTAGGCAAACCAAGCAAAAACTCATGAATCTGAAAATTAGTCTGTGAAGTGTTTGTAGTCACAGTCAGGTTTTGCTAAAACATTCAGATACAAATTATTGGATTGCAGATTTGGTATGCACTACAAGTTTTGCTCATTTATACTTCTATTACATATGTTGCATTTTGTATATAAGGCTGGGATAGGGAAAGACAAAAATGCTTCATCAGGGAACTCCTCTCCTACCCACATCCTCTCAACTTCATTTTCCCCTGATTCTGATCATTCAGTAAATTTTAAGCAAGGGGAAACAAATATACATTTTCCCCTCCTGCTCTCTATTCTATAATGTCTGGCATTTTTGTTTACCATGTACATTATACAAGCTATTTACTTTGCCCGCAGCACCACAACCTTTGTGGGACTTGCTTCTTTTGGAGGTGTTGTGAATAAATGTGCCTGTGTTTGTGTTGGCAGTGGCAGGGTTCTCTGCTGACTGCTACATTACCAGAGTGGCTTTGCTTTCAGGGGGCAGCAGCAGCATCAAGGTTTAGGACCACCCTGGGCAACAGCAATCATGGTCCCTACCACTGAAAATGCTGCTTCAAGTGACAACATTTACCAGGTGTTCCTTTGTTTCAATAAAATCAGAAGGCTTTAGGGGGGCTGACAAACTGTGGTCTATCATTTCCTGTGAGTGACAACTGAAGGTGGGTCCATTAAATTCAGCACCCCATTAATAGGGTGGCAATGCAGGATCCTGGACTGGACTGAGCAGTAGATCTGTCTGCTTAAGAGCCTAAACTGAGATGAGATGAAGTCACCACCACAGACATGATCCAGCTCTCTGTGTTTTGAACAAAGTGGCTGAGTATTGTAACTTCTGATAGCCTAGGAGCTACCTGTGGTGAAGACTAAGTGCACTTTTCCCATGCTCGTTTCACCCCATCTAACTGCAGTATCACACACCTTGTCACAATATCTGAAAAACAGTGTCCTGTATGAAAAGTGGAAGCTAGTTCTCCTTTTTCAGCATGGCTGGACTTTGAAGACAGGTTCCAGCTCTGTTTACATGGAACCTTTTGAGCAAAGGCTAGATTCTGTTCCTACCTGCTAAATTCCAGATGGAGGCTTTGTAGCTGCTTCCTCAGTCATATGGCAGAAGCCTTGAGTCAGAACTGCTCTCTTGAATTTAGGTGCTGTAGTAGTGTCAGTGCCTGAAGCTTGGTACTGGTAATCCATGGTCTCAGTCAGGGACTATAGTTTAGGTTTCTTGTTTCTTGTGTTTGAACAAAAAAAGTAAGTAGCTTTTGGTCCATCAGGATAAAATGACTTTGAGTGAGTATTCTCTCATCTTTCAAGGCTAATTCATATTATGCATTTACATTGTCCTCGTTTGAGTGAGAACAGAATTAATTCTGTTCAGTGATTTTACTTTTCACCTCAGTTCTAACCACCTGCACTGTCTGAAGTTTTCACAGACAGTGTCTGCTGCTGGCAGTGATAACACCCCATGGTTAGAGTTACTATTGGTGTGCAGACCAAGGCCTGCGGAAGATTTGCCCTGTGTATGAGAGTGACATGATATGTGTTTTTATTATGTGTCTTGGTGGACATTTTTCCTTTGTAATTCTCTTCCACCCATATGACTTCTAGCAAAATGAACAGAAATTATTAAATGATCAAATTAAAATGTGTGAAGTGCTGAGGAGAAAAAAAGCTATAGTCCACTTGAATGGTCTTGAGACCTCATATAAACAAATACACAAACCCACACCAATCTATAGACAAGATGAGCAGGGATAAAGAGCTGGATTAAGAAGACCTGAAGAGAGGCCTCCTCAGAAGCTCAGAAAAAATGTCCTACTCATCCATGTGCTATATTTCAAGGCCTAAATTTCTTGTGTTTCCTTATGTTATATAGAATGCGAGTGACTCTCAGACTTTGAATTCAGAGGACCATGGTTATCAATCATGGCTACATGAAAGTGCACCACAAGGACTTCTGAGGGCTACTTGAAAACCCAGCAGTGGCCTTAGAAGTGCTGAGCAGTGAGAGGTGTA
>JAAGNO010017386.1:36604-49922 GCA_033439905.1 Ceryle rudis
GAATGACAACTGCTATGTTGGGGTTGCTGCCACAGTGTGGTATGAAGTCTAAGAACTAGAGCTGTGGCTATACTTGTGAGGAGGAGGAAGCAAATGGGACCTTATTCTTGCTTCCCATCCCATGAGCTCTTGAATCCTCCTCCTCACTTCATCAGTTTTTCTCTTCCAAAATAAACTAATACAGGGACTTTATTTTTAGTCAACTCCATTTTATTATTTAGGGCTGGCTAGAAATTGAGTCATCTTCTCCCAGTTTGGCCCAGTTCAGCAGCCCTAGATAACTAAGCAGTAAAGTTCCTGACTGGGCAGTACTCAGGATGTTTTTGTTTTTCAAACCTCAATGACTGGTCACTTTCCTAACTGGAAATATGATCTCATTGCAGAAAACACTTTCACAAAGGCAACCTTTCTGGTACAAGCAGTAGGGAAGTCAAGAAATGAACAGTCATGGAAAATAAATAATTTCACCCTACTGCTACTTCTTCTAAAGAGATGGTTATGAAAGAAACAGTAATCTATGGGTGTTGCCTGTCATCAATGGGTATCTCCATTGTTCAATAGACTTCTCTGGCAATCATGGTATTTCTGATTATTCATATTAGGAGGAACCTTCCATGGTAAAAAGTCTTCTTTTTAAAATGGTATGTAAAAATAAAATATGTTAACTATACCTCATTCCACCCAAGGGATGTGAGATATTATCTATCACCTCTTATTTTCCTGAAGAGCTTAGTGCAGCAGAAAGATTAAATGATTTGTTAAACGTGGCACTGAAAATCAGTGTTGGAGTCAGTCTAAAGCCCCAGAGTAATCAGGTCCATCTTTTACATACTCTCAGGCCAGTAATGGATAGCTGGTTACCTTTGGGTAATGTATCTGAGCTCTACACTGAGCCCTCAGCCCACATGGGTGTGCTGACCTTATCATTCCTGTTCAGGTGAGGAATGACAGGCTAGCCATGGATAGTAATTGAAATTCATCTCCGAGATTGCATCTCTGGATTGCACTATTAAAAAGTAATTTGTTGCTACAAGCAGTTACTTCCAAAATAAACCAGCGAGGTCAAATTTTGTGGCTCATGTTTATTATGCAGCAGATAGGTCCAGTTGTAGCTGCAGAGGCTGGTGTGTTGGCACCTTGGAGATATGGAGGCAATGCTCCTTCCATGAAGGCTGTGGCTGCAAATTATGTGTTTGATCCTGGCAGCCTCACAGAAGCCAACATGTTTCTCACATGAGTAGAAATTCAAGGACAAAGCCTACAGACATGCACAAGAAGGATTACACCAGAGGACGAGGAGAAGGTTGAAGATCTCAGTGGGCAGAAGCGATGAGCAACAGGGTTGGAGCCCAAGGAGATGGTGTTTTAAATGATTGCTGTTGCCTCTCAAGAGATACAGAACTGGAGAGGTCAGCCAGGGGAAAAAAACAGTTGAACAGTTGAACAGTTGAACCTTAGCCAAATGCTGTAGATCAAGGAAAGACTTCAGAGACGAATGAGGAGATTGGGCAGAATGGGTGCTGCAGAAACTGGGGACAAGACAAAGGAAGATTTACATGTGGTAAGGCAGGGAATAGAGAAGAGGAATGGTTGCAGGTGGGAAACTCTGGATGTATCAGGTCTTGAAAAAATAGGATTTTTCTTTAAAATAGAATTGAAATTTACCAGTTCCTCACCTCTATCATCCTCATTCTTTACTCCATTTTTATTGTGGGTAACAGTAGACTGTAAAGCACTAAAAAATCTGAGCAGTCACAGCCTGAAGATAGTGCCTAAGAACTTAATCATCCTTCCTCACTCATCCATACAACCTGTCTTACTTCCAGTGGGTTTCTAGCTCAGGACCTCCTCTGCTTTTATCTATACACTTTCTCGTAGAAACAGAGGAAGGATCCTCCCAAGGCTTTAAGTAGCCCATCAAATTTGCCCATCAAAGCAGATGGAAGATGATCTTGGCTATGAGTGGCATAGTTGGAGGGAGTACTCAGGAATAAAATATTATCAGGATCAGAGTCATGTCTAATAAGCACCACACAAGGAATGCCACTCACATTCTAAGTCCAGGTGCACAGCACAGCTACACCCTGACTCCATGTTGCAAGAAGATCTGGGTATGCACCATCATCCCCATGTCCAGAGGAAGCATTGGCAGATGTGGATCAGAGCCATGGCTAACTAGAGGGTGACCCCTTCATTTCTTAAGTATCTCATGCAGTTTGGCACCCTGCAGAGCTGTTGTTTAGCACTTAAGAGTAGCATTCACCTGATCAAAGGTGGCTATTTCACAGCTGAGCTCTTCACCCTTGGCTTGCTTAATATTCAGTGGAAAGGAACAGGCCCTTTTGGGGTTTGATTTAATCTCATCCTACAGGGGCTATTTAAAAGTAAGACAAAGAATCTTATCCTACAGGTATTGTATTGCCTATGGACTCTCTGAACTGATGCATTAAAAACCACATTGCACACTGTAGTGTGCTGGCCTCACTTTTGTGTTGGCCACACCTTCTCTGAATATAGCAATTGGTTCAGATAACTAATTCCTTTATGAGGACCTCTCTGCTTCCACGTGGAGATGAAGGGTACGCTTCATGGTAGATTCATGTGTTCATGAAAGTTCATGTTCATTATGACCCATGACTAACAGCTTTTAGAAGAATAAGGAATCATCTCTCTATGATCCTATGATCTCTTAAAACTCTGCACAGTTTGATGGCCATGGCTACACATGCCTCTTGTTCTGCCTTCTTTCTCCTCATCTGTGTTTCAGGATCATGAATCATAAAATCAGCTGTTAGTCTTTGCCATGTAAAGCTCTTCTCTTTGCCATAAAGAACAGCTAAATAGCACAAAGCAAAGACCTCAACACAAGCACATGCACTGTAATTTGCAAATGAATAAAGACTGCAAACCCCCAAGCCCCATATCCCATTATCTTTCTAATGGAAACACATGAAGAATTTAACCTGCAGTAAAGAATAATGCAATCTTTCTATAGAGAAAACAGATTTTGATTAAATTTTTTTACCCTAGAGTCCAACTGCTGCATATAAGACCAAAGATACTCTATATTGGCTCCAAAAGGGTGGACGTGAAGAAATGTGGATATGATACCTGTATTAAAAACAAATGTACAGAAAGTACTGAAATTATCTCAGACAATATATCATTAAAATAAGCAAAATAATTCTGAATAGTCTGTTCTCGCAGGTTTTTCAGTATGAATTATGATTCTTATTTTTCTTATACAACCCAATAAACATAACAAAATGGCACATTTTTAATACAGTCATAATAACATGGTAAACACAATAGCTCATCTTCAGGAATGGCAGCAGTTAGCAAGTAAGTGACCAAGATAATATACTGATGAATAAAGGAATTTCTAAACAAAGACTTGCTGGAAGCATTTCAACTACCAATTTTATGCTTGATTTACCAATATAAAATTGTGGATATTGTAATGGTAAAATTATTGCTTTTTTTTTTTCCCTTCACTGGATGCTCTGTTGTGAAAATGTTTCATATAATTGTGTCAGAATCCTCACTCCCTCAAATTTTTCTAGTAATTATGCTGATGCTGGTTATGAAAAGTGTTTAATCTGTATTACCCCTAACTGCTGCTGAAGAAAACACAAATCCTTTATGACATATTTACTTATTTACTTCCTCTTAAAAGACAGACAGTTCTGTCTATCTTCATTGTTGTTTACAGGATCATTGTAAAAGGTAAGGGAATAAAAGTGGTGTAGGAGAAGTGAGGATCTAAGTCTAGAGATTTTTTCTGCAGTGAAAATCAAGTGACAGTGTAACAAGGATGACCAGGGAAAACAAGATTTGGGACATTGGATTGCTATTAAAAGCAATCCAATTATCCAATTTCTCCTCTTCTAAACAAATAGTGAAAATACAAAATGCTATATGTGTTACTGTTTGGGGAGAGTTGAACTCTAAGAATCAGAGCAAATATTTTCAACTCTGGATGGGTTTCTTAGCTGATCCACCCTAGGGGAAGTTCCTTATACTTAAAGCATAAACACCAGGATTAAAAATGCTTACAAATGACAAAAATGGGTCACTGTATCTTGTGTACTGCAGGCCATACTGCTTTCTTGATGCTGAATGAATTAGGATAATCTTGGATTTCATTTTTCCCCAAATACTGACCATGGCTGAAAATTATAAGTCAAACTGAACTCATTTTAGACTGGCTTTGCAAGTAACACCTTTTTTCCTCCTTCATTTTTCCAATAACATTTCCAAACTTCTGATCCAGCAAAGGGAGGGGCATGTATTTAATTTTATACTATGGTGAGTCCTAGAAGCAGTTCCTGCCTTTGTGCTGTGACCATAAGCACACACACAAGAGTTCTTGAAGCAAAAGACAAGATAATCACACTTGGATGGGTTGACTGGAAATCCAATTTGTATTCAAATCACATTTTACCAGTGGCATTGCATTTGTTATGTGTGTTCCCAAGGCTTTTCAGTTCAGGATGTTCAAAACTGGCTCTTCCATATAATGTAAATAAAAAGTCATTTGAAAATATTTTGTAGTTATTGACTGGAGTTCCGTGATAACTTTTTAGTAATTTTTTTTTTATTTATGCTCTTTTCCTCTAAGACAATACTGAATTTTGTAAAATACAGACAGACTTAGTGAATATATGGAGGCAAGGCCTGTTTTTCCCTTGCCACACCTGAACATGCCTCAGAGGAAGAGATGACATGAACTCCCATCTTGACCAATCTTTTGCCTTTGAATTGTACCAATGAGGCAGCTATGGTGGTAATGTCTGGACGGAGATTACACTGTTTATCTGAGTGTGCCACTGGACAGCTGGTTGATGGGACCTCCTTTGGGACACTGCCACCATTTGTTACAGTCAAGTAATGAGTGACCTAGAAAAAAAAAGTTTGCTATTCTATTTTTAAAATCCCATACTTGCTACTCTTCTCACAGAAGTTATCTTTGAACAGATAAAATACTGTCCATAGCAATTAAAATTCCAAATTCTATTATAAAAAGCAAAATTAAATCAATTTATCCATTTCTGTCCATTCCACATTCCCACATCTCACCAGTCACAGGCAGGCAGGCCATGTACTAAGCTCTTTAAACATTTAAACACATTCTTCACTTTTAAATGACCTTTCTGCTCTGAACTGTCTGAATCTGTGGCCCAGCAATAAACCAGCAACTTTGCTGGTGCTTAACAGGTGCAAATGAGTTGCATTTAAACAAATTAAGGTAGTTTTGGACCTATCACTTACTGGGATACTGCTGAGTTTGTGAAAAGACCAAACCAAGGAAATGAAACTTGGTGTTTCACCAGCATTCCTGTGAATGGCAGCCATGTCCTAGGGCCACCACAGGCCTTTGTGTACCATGAAAACCTGCCCCACTGAAACCAAAAGATGCACAGATATAAGTGGGGTATGTTCCCTCCAAGGATTGCATGGGTACAGCCAGCATTCCTGTGTGGCTAAATGCAGGTACCAGCTACCTGGCCCACTGCCTATCAGCTTTAGCTTTTAGGCACTCTTTAAGAGTTTATTTTAAAGATTTTATTCTAGGTAAAGTATACGACAGTCCTTGTGGTATTCTTCATAAATATTCATGTTGTTAATTCCCTCACCTAATGTTGAAAGCATAAATCTGGCTTGCTTAATACATCCAACATACATATTTTTTGCTTGGTAGTTTGCTAATATTACTTCCATCCCTTTCTCCATCACCATTTTGTGTAATAATCAGATAACAAGTTATGCAATTCTAGCCTGCTAAATCTTGATGTAAATAAAATCTTCATACTTTCCTACTGCAATTCTAAATTAAGATCCTGCAATTTTCCTCATATCTGAAATCCTTTCATTAAATTCTGCAGAATTTTTCAGAAAGGTTAAGGCTTTCTCTTACTAAATTCCATTATGAATAGAGATGAAAAATTTTAAAGTCGTTTGTTTGTTTGTTTTTTACTTTTATTAGCACAAAGATGCATGCAAACACATATGGAAAACAGACACTTGTTAGAAGACATTTTACTCTCAAAAACCTTCCCTGGGGATTATCTTACCTATTAATAGTGCCTCTTTCTCTGATTTGAGACCTGGGCTTCGTTTCTCTGAATTTTTTTCTCTGTCCTGGTTGACCAATGCTACTGTCAATACATTGATTTCCTACAAAGTTTAAAAAACAAACAAAACAGGTGGTCATGTAGATTTTATTTACTTCAGTTAAACCTGTCTGCTTCCTTTCAAACCCATAAGAAAAAGAACATTAATTCACATCTAAAGACATGACAATTATAAATAATTGATTCATTTGCAAAAGAGTAAGACACTTTTCGAAGTACCTTTATGCCAAGAAGAGAAATTTTGCTTGTGGGGTAAGTAATAACTTTGTTGCTAGTGCTTCTTCATTATAACAGTTTGAATTATGTGCTGTAAAGTGTGGGGATGGTCAGAAAATTCACATTTTCTAGCTACTAAAGCGGTAAACAAAGACCACCTCTAGGGAACATGGAAGGAAATGTTCAGCTACAGCTATAAGAGTAAATTCATCAGTCACTAGCAATGCTTCTAGCTACTAGAGTGCAACCATGTACTGTTACACCCTTTGACCAGTGCCTGGCACGTTGTTGGCTCCTGCTCCAGACAATTCCCAGGCACATTTTGGTGGTCAGCACATTTCAGGGACAATTCGTAATAGGTGGTTTGCATAAAGCTACCTTGTTTTGAGAACTGAAAGAGAGCCAATCTTAAGGGCAAACAAGTCAAGACTCCTGCTTTGAGCTCCTTTTCCTGCAACCAGGTGGCCTGAACTATCCAAATCTCAGCCAAGCTATCACATTCGATGCTCCATCTGAAGTGCTCAGGCAGTTGTGTGACACAGATTGCTCTTCTCACGGGTGTATGAGAAGTAAACAAATTATCTCTATTTCAGAGGCATGTAAGTGGCCTCAAAGTGCATTGCACATACAGGGGCTGTTTCCATGGAGCAACTGCTATCCAGTAACTCATTCCTCAGTGAAGCAATGACTCATGCTGCTGCATCTGCTCTGTGAAATGCTCACCAGTTCCATGCAAAACCTCGAAGTCAAAGCGCATTGGACTGGAGATACAGTGGTGTGAATGGGACTGTGCAGAACTGTGCTCTGGTTCTGGTTGGGATAGTCAAGATAAGCAGCTGGAGGTAGCATGGGACTGGGCAGCCTTAAATACAAGCAAATTCACACTATTCAGTGTAGTGAATGTGGCCTATCTAGACCATGCACTCAGGGTGGTGCCTTGCTCCAAAATTCTTGGCAGACATTTTTGGCAATAAAAGAAAGACACTGGGTTTGTGTTGCTCTAGGGCATTTCTGAAAATGTGAATAATCCATGCTAAAAAAGGCAAAAACTCCAAAATATGTCAAATGTGCCTCTTTATAGATGACTAAAGGCTTCACAATCTGTGAGGCTGGTAAAAAGTCATGTTCTTCCTCATTCTCGATTGAAAACCAAAAAACAGTAAACAACAGAACCACCCCTCCCCCTTCCCTCCACCCCCCCAGACAGCAATATACTCTGTGCTCTTTACAGGCTGGCTCCAAGGAACAGCTGCCCGACCCGCAGTGCCTGATGGCTCAGTTGCATCATAGGTTCAAATGTTGCCTTGCATTGTGAAGAGGAACTTGTTGCCATCCATCGGCTGAGAAGCTGTAAGTGCATTTGAGTGGCATACATGCCTATGTGTATCCTTAGCTCCCAGGAACAAGGAGCTCTGACAGACCTCAGCCCACAATGAAAGAAGAGTGAGATACTTTGAGTCACCTGTAGTTTGCTGTACCTGTAGTGGCCAACTGAGACATGTCTTCTGACCAGACATCTAACTGTAGTTCTCTACACGTAAGCTACTCAACCTTTGTTGCCTTTTTACTCAGTAGAAACTAAATACTTTTTTAGTCATGTATTTTTGTTATTTAGTTGAAATAAATTAGACCTGAGAGGTGTCTATTTTATATTCCTCATTGGCTCCAAAGAGAAGCTTGCAGCACAGATTTAGACACATACAAGTAGGAGGGAGTCTGCAGTTCAAGAGTTGCAGTGATCCCCTCTTAAAATAATATTGTGCCTGAGCACTCTGGCAGCTACATCACCTTGACTTCTAAGACTCCTGTGGTGGTACAATGCACAGGGCACATTGTAGCAGCAGGAGTATGCTCTAAGTTGTTCAGTACTGTTGATCCCCCTCCTGACAGAGATAAAGGCTAATGCAAATACTCATCTACCGCTGGACATGACATCTCAGAACTGCAAAAGAAAACCCAGACAAGAAACAGAAATAAGAGAAGTGTTTGCATTATTTTTTCCCTAAGGGTAGTAATGACAAGGGGGTTACAGATCAGGAAAACAGAGCTGGATGACAAATTTCATGATACTGCAGCAGAAGAGCAGAGCAGCATATGCCACCAGAGCTTGTATAGGTTAAGATGTAATTTTTGACTCCATGAGAGATAGAAAGGCAGTCTAAAAATAACAGTTCCTGAGAGGGAAAGGAGAGAGCAGAGAGATGTGTATTTGATATAGCAGGCCCCAAACACAACACACGAGCAGTTTCAGATGGGATTAGAAGTTTTATCAAGCAGTGGTGCAGAGAAAGAAGCTATATTCCCATTGGGAGCCACGAACAGATGGGTTCATTCATTTAATGACTAGATTTGAGCCTGTGCAGAACATTTTGTATGATTTATAGGACAGAGTAAATGGATGCTAAAGGAAGTCACATCAGGTCTTCCTTAACAGTGTGTTGGTACAGAGGATAAAAGAGTAAAAAACTGGTTATGGGGGAGCCTGAGGAAGCTAAGAATGGAAAAGATTGCTACCCAGCAAAAAACTAGCTTTATAAGAATGTTGCTGGTTCTTGGAGGTTTGAAGAGGAGAAGTTGCTGCCATCCAGAACTACCTGCCTCACAGAAGATGATAAATTAGACAACTCTGATGTATTCCGCTGCCAAAATAATCTGCTGTACAGACTGTGAGAAAATCAAAGGTGTGCGTGGTCACATAAAAGATTCAATAGCAATCCTGCTAGGAATGAATAGTGAAATGAAAAGAGAAATGGGCATAATTGTCTCTTAAAACTGAGTGTGAAATTCACACAGAAACCAGGCTAATTATAGTGTAAGTGAAAACCTTAAGCATCTGACTACACACCGCAGCTAAAAATCTGGTACCTATGAAGCCTCTACAACAAATCCTCATGCAGTTAATTTGCACATATTTTAGAGGCACTATTTATGTCAACCCACAGAAATGAGACTTTTAAGAGTATAAAGGTGAGGCAATAACTAACTGCAAACAAACATTTAGGTCACCTCTCTGACATGAGAAATAGCTACTGATCACCAGACGCCTGAGGAAAATTATTTAATATATACTACATTACAGTATTTTCTTTCTTTTCTAGAGACCATCTTTTATTTGGCAAATTATATTTTCTGAGGCCCTAAGCAGTCTCCTTCAGTAGGTTTCATTATACAAAGAATATTTTGCTACCATCTGTCAGTTACTGCATTGAAGGACAAAAACACAACCAAGCATGTGCAAACCAGTACTTGCTAGGAGAGAAATGACCTTGCAAGAACTAAATACAGTATATGGAAGGCTTAATCCAGGTTAAATCACACCTGGAGATCATTAGGGACTTGGCCTTATTTATTATTCACAAATTATTTCAGGTATTGGAGAACATGGAGGCCTGATTTGATAATGAGAGCTTCAGAGCTGCTCAGCATGACTGCAACCATTCTGTGTGATGCTCTCACCATTGCCAGCTTGGAACTTTTCCCTGCAAATGACACTTCTCATCCATCAGGAGGTGATGAAAATACATGAATTTCCCTCATGGGCTTGACAAACTCTATGATTCTGCAGTCACCTTTTAGGACCAGTTTTTTGATTCGGGGCTCCCTGCTTTTGAACCAGGGAGGGAAAGACAAAGTCTTTCTGGAAAACTTTCAGGTGAACGTGCTGGATAAAAAAGAGGATGGCAAATTACAGTTTTCTCACATGGATGATTCATTTCCACAGGCAGACCTCTGGTGCCACCATTGACATGGAGCTGATGGCTGTGGAGAGGCATATATGGCAGTTTTCGCACATGGACGTATACCTTAGCCATGTTCTGACCTTAAGGTGGGACAGAAATTGGGTTTCTGTCATCCTGTCATGTACCCTGACTTCTTTTGGAAGCAAATGAGAAACATGGGCAATTGGATTGCTCCAAAAGGTGCTTGGTCTCACTGTCCACCATGGCCCACCACAGAGCAGCTGGGTCCCACACTGTAGACACAGCAAATAAGATCATGATTCCTGAGAAAGCTGCATTTGCCCGAGAGAGACACAGAAGTCCTGAAGAACAGAAGAGATATTGTGACTTTCTAAGGAGGATATTTGCAGGTACTGTAATATCAAAAGGCCAACTCTGTACTCTGGGGGACTGGCAGATGAGAAAGCCCCAGATATTCAGTCTGGATAACCTGGGTCTTTCTGTCCTTCATTGGTTTCTGTTTTGCTCTATGGTAAACTATGATATTAAATAAAAAGTTCTCAACCCAGATATCACTAATCCTCTGCAGACAAGTCGTGTACCAGTGTAAAAGAGACAGACAGAATATAAAATATCTGCTCTTGCCTGGGGCTTCTCTCTTTAGCAAAAAATGGTTCTCTTTAGCCTAAAAAATTATCTGATCCCGAAAACATACTCTAGCCAGCATCCGTAAAAATGGAGGGAGTGATGACTTGTCATTCCTCATAACTGCTGACCAAGAGCTGAGCAGGGATTGAACAGTAGCTGCCCTACCTGGAAGTTACTGCTGCCAGAGCACACCTCTGCATCACTCTGCTTGAAAGGCAGAATATGGGATTTAATGAAGGCGACACTGAAGATGCCTGGCATGTGATCAGTATGCAAATCAAAAAAATATCCAAAGAGGTTAAATACTCCCTTCGCTATCTGGGTAATCCAAATGTTTGATAATTACCTTTAAATCTAGAGGGAATGATGACTGCTTGCATATTGTCTTCAAAGACCTCATTCCCTTTGTTGAAGTATAATGGATTCTGCAGAATTGTACGGTTAGGAGGATAAAAATAATGTTGTGCCTTCTGAAAGGCCAAGTAAAAAAATAAAATCCTAAAAGACTCCAGAAGACTTTGCAGGATTTCTCAGTGTTTGTATTATATGTAAAAAAGCCAATTGTCTGAAACTTTTAAAGATTAACAGAAGAAGGAATGACTAGATGTTGACACAGCAGGCATGTGACAGAGCAACTGCTGAATGTTGTTGATGTAAGGGATACACCACACTGTCTCATCATCCAGGGGATTTATGAGAGAAAATGAGTAGGAGGACAAAAATCTATATATCTGAAACATAAGCAAAAATCTTGCTGGCTATTAATAGCAGGCCAGAGAGATGCTGTAAACTTGAAAAGGTGATTTTTATGATATTGACAGAAGAAAGAACCACACACATGTGATACCAAATCTGCAGTACTTCAGTTCTTAAGAGGCATTAAGTGTACCTGTTCTTAGTCCACAGAACTGGGCTTTGACTTCAGATGTGCTTGCCCAAATTGCTTATTGATGGCCAGGCAGGTTTGATGATTCTACTGCAAACATGGGTAGAAACTTGCCTGTGACATGAAGACTGCACGTTTCTAATTTATTTTCATTTACCTGGGGATCTCTTAAAGTCTGGTATAGTTGTATTTGCCTTGCTGGTCTTTCTTTAAATGTACTTCAGTCCTACCTCTGAAAATGCAATCTGTCTGTTTTAACCTGAATAGAGCTTAATTCAATTTCCAATCAAGTGAATCGAAGCCTTGCAATAGTTTCAATGCATATCAAGTCAGGCATCTTAAATTTATGGGGACATGCAAGGTTGAGGTATAGGACAACTTCTGACAGCTTAGCATGGTTGTCAGTTGAGAACAGACTACTGTCCTTGTCTATGTTCTTATCCACAGTGAATACAAAATTATTCAGTCCAAGTTGAGCTAAATTACAATGAAAGAACTTATTTAAATCTAACTTAAATCAAATTTCCTTGCAAATGTGGCAATGTATGAGTACACTCACAGACAGTGGTCATGACTCAGATGATCACAGAACAACAAAATCACGCAGGTGACCTTGGGAAGTCTCTAGTCCAACCTCCTGCTCAAAGCAGGATCAGATACTGGGTCAGAGCTTATGTCACGCAACAAGGGTTAATAGTCCAAGAGCTGGATAAGACTTAGCAGTTTCTCTGTAACACCCCAGTTTCTTTGCAACATCCCAGTTCCACTATCATCAAGCAATTTGTGTCATCAACATATAGGTCCCTCCATCCCCTGCAGAAGGGATTTTTCCAACCTCCATCACTCGCTTCTTACTCCTGATATTTTGTGATTAAAGTCTTATCTCCACAAACACAAAGAAGGACAGAGGCACCATCACAAGTGGGGAAAGCCCAATAACCTGATCAGAGAAAACTGAGACCCCTGACTCAGCTCCTCCCAAGAGTCACAGGAGAGCATGACACCTATCAAGATCGATCAATGGAAACGTTCTCTGGATCATCCTACAGGTTGAGGAGGACACTATCTATAGGAGTATGGGACTTGTTATGGGGTGCAGGGAAAGAGGATCTTGGTATATTATAAGATCTAGCTGGGGGTCCTTAAAAAGGAAACACAAGTCAGGAAAAAGGAGAGCTCATGATGGTTTGAGAAGGGGATAAGCGGGACTAGACACATGTAAACAGGTTACTGGTCAGTACATTTGTCTGGCCATGCCACACCCTGCTCAATGCATTACACTCATTAAACTCAACATTCAATTCTTTTCCTAGGTGAGGGACTCTCTTACTCTGTGTGCATGGGAGTGTGTGAGGGGGTCTGAGCTCAGCACCCAGAGTAGGACCGGGGTCAGAGCACCATGTGTCTAGGGTGCCACAATGAGAGAGACCTGAGTGTGTGTGTATGTTGCTCTGTGATCACTGGTGAGCATCAAGCCAGACTAGACACTAAGATAATAAGCCTGGCAGCCACATATTGAAGTAGCCTTAGATCTGGAATGGATCTGGGAGAGACCAGAGAGAGTGCACATGACCTGCTGCAGGGACCAGGGAGTACAAGCCAGCAACAGGAGACAGAAAGGGGAGCAAGAAGAGGCCAATAGTAGTTTGTGTTTATGAATGCTGAGTTTGTGTTATCTGTGTGTCTGGCTGTGTGTATATGTGTACATGTGATGCATGTGTTGTATATGTGTGTTTCTGCATGTTCCCGTGGTG
>JAAGNO010017389.1:0-10443 GCA_033439905.1 Ceryle rudis
TTTCCCTTTCCCTTTCCCTTTCCCTTTCCCTTTCCCTTTCCCTTTCCCTTTCCCCTTTCCTCCTCCCCCCCCCTCTCCCTTCCTCCTCCCCTCTCCCCCTCCCTTCGCCTTCCCTTCCCCCTCCACCCCTGCCCTCCGCCCCCAGCAGCCCTGCTTCCTGTGGCTGGGCTGCCTGGCGCTCTGGGCGCAGGGAGCAGCCGGGCAACAAAAGCCTCCTCCGGCCCGCCCGGCGAGAGGAGCGGGCGGCATCTACCCCACCGCCGTGCACCGGGAGGACGGGGCGGGCGGCCGGGTCCGCCGGCGAGGACAGCAGGACGTGCTCCGCGGGTAGGGACGCGCCGCGCTCGGGCCTCCGCCTCCCGCAGCCGGAACCCCTTCCACCCGCTGCCCGCTGCCGCTGGGCTCCGGCGGTCCTGCGGGCAGCGTCCACCAGCCCCGCTCCCCGCCGAGCGGCCCGCTCCGGGCAGCCGAGCCCCCCCGGAAACCCGGTGGTCTGCATTTTTGCCTTGGGTACGCTGTACCTTCCGGCCCCTTTGTAAGGCTAAGGAGCCGTGATTAACTGAACTTGGTATTTTGTCTGCGGCTGTGAAATACCATCTTTCAATTAGTGCGTTTATATTAAAAGCAGACATTGTGTGGGGCTACGTTACAACTACTGCGCTGGGCTCTTTATTCAAGCACACTACAGTGTTAAGATACTTTGACATTCACTTTACTTCAGCTTCTACTAAGGAACTATGCAAAATCTGTGATGCTTTGCTTTTGGGTTGTGGTTTTGCAGTGGGTTTCTGGGTTTTTTTGGTAGTTTTTTGTTTGTTCGTTTGTTCTTGGTTTTGTTTTGTTTTTCATAACCTTTTGGGGAGCTTTTAGTAATCTGGATGAGTTTGTTAATCTTTATTAACCAGTTTATTAACCAGTCCCTCCTTCTGTCTTGTGTCACACATATACATAAAGCCAATTTATATAGCAAGACTGTATATATAGACAGAGTGCATAGCCCAACCCATCCTTTGCATATCCTCAATGGTTCCACCCTGGATGTTGTCTAGTCTGCCTCTTGTCTTTGCACTAACCCGCTGAATGAATACAAAATAGAACGGTTTGGAACTTCATATAGCAGAGGAAGATTTTGTTCTTTTATAAAGAGGTTTTTTTGTAGACATCTTTGCTATACACTTTTTTTGTTTGTTACACATGGCTGGTTTCTTCCCATGTGTGTGCATAAAACTTTGGATTCTACTTACACTGGATTATTTACACTGATTTATATTTTTGTATATACATTTGTTTGTGTGACAGGCCAAATGTGTGTGGCTCTAGATTCCATTCATACTGTTGCCCTGGATGGAAAACGCTCCCCGGAGGAAATCAGTGCATTGTTCGTAAGTGTCTAACTTTAAGTTTCTACTGTCCTAGGGGCAATAATAAAAATAAATATTATTCTGTGAGTTACTGCTCCATTCACTATGAGAAAAGAAAATTCGTTTTGGTCTTTTGCCCTATTTTTAAAAAGAAGAAGAAGAAAAAAAATTGATCGATTTATTGGTTCTCAGTTTGTTTAATGTAAGGATGGGCCAATTGCTTTGTTTTCTTTGGTGTATGCATAAGAGGTGTGTCTCCACTTTTTTATTTTTAAAGAAGGACACAGCAAGAAAGGACAAAGGAAAAGATAACTGCCATAAATCAAGTAATCATCTATGGGAACAGGAAAAAAAAAAACCAAAAGGTCTTAATATAAAGCATATCAGATATGAAGTTCTGTGCTAGGCTTGGAATTGCAATAAAATTGAGACCTTTTTTACATCTGGGGTGCTTATTCTCTTGCCTGCCATTTTTAGCTGTTTTAATAGCTATAAAGCATGTAGAGTCAGATTGCCGCCTGGTTACAGTAGATACTATGCTGACAGATGTGGCTGTTGACACGGCTTGTCCAAAAAAACAGAAGGGAAGGGGGTGTGAGATCTGCTCAGAACTCTGATTAGAGAGCATTGTCTACCTAGGAAGGAGACAGATAATTAAGTTAAATTTTCTCTGTTTGAGAAAAGCTGATAATAGACATATGCTTCTTATAGCCCTGAATTTTAATGTGCATCTGTTCCCATTCATCCTAGCCTGTCACCATCTCTTTTGCTAAAGTATCTTGGCTTCAGAATTCAGATTCAAGAACGTAATGCCCTTCATGTAAGCAATGAAGGTCTTTGTCATATTCCATCTAATAAACTACAGACATCCAGAACTAAGCTAGGGAAGGAATAGGTGGTAAACCAAGATCTGCAAACTAAAGGAGACTTGTAGGTGGTTGCCTTATGGTTCAGGGCTATCAGCCTGTTCACATCTGTTTGTTTCACATGAGTAAATCTGCCTTGCTAATATTCTTGTTAGTGTGCCCTGTGTCATTTATTTTCATCCCAGGTTGACCTAGCATTTCCTAGCAAAGGATTTCAGAGGAAGATACGGTATCTCTGTGAGTTAAGGAGCTCCTTAAAATGCTCAGTTCACACTTACTATTTCACAATATTGTCTTACTTAAATGTAAACTGCAGTTTTTAAAATGGATTTGGCTGCTATTGATAGGTTTTAAAAATTCAGCTGAGAATATAGATCAAAGGAAATTAAGGATGACATGATGTTTTAGGTGCTTTCAGAAATCTTTTAAATTTTCCTTCAATGGCGAATCTCAGTGCCTCTTAAAAGACCTTGGTCTTGGATCTCGTTCACTTCCAGAACAATCTTTGACTTACCAATAATTCATGTGCACAAAGGACATCTTCTAGCTCCTGTTTACTTACTGGGGCTTAATTGCAGCCTTCTCACATGTTTGAAGGGTAAACGATTTTGCCAGACATTCTGCATGGTTGGCTGTGACACTTCTCTGTATTTTTGGTGAAGGTTTAAGAGCACAGGTTTAGACGCGCACACAAAACATTTGTTGAGATGATGGTCTTTCTAGCTAGAGCTGTTCAGCTAGACAAAGCCTCCTGCACAGCTAGCAAACTTCTTATTGGAGATGCATTGGTTATAGGTAGTGCAGATTATAACTGGTGATTTTAAGGTATTATTTCATGAACAGAGATCTATGAGCTAGTGGTAGGTCATCAGGAAACCATTCTGACCTTACTGTGCTTTCAGCTGATAATGTGATGATGGTTGTTGGCAGTCTGTGACATATATGTGATTAAAAGTGATTTTTTATCTAGAAAAAGCAAAAATCTGGTTGGGTTTACTTTTTCTTTAAATAAAATAAACTGTACTGATGAAAGCATATTTAGAATATGCTTTCAGCTGTGAGGCTTTCAGCTGATAAATTATTCCCTGACAGGTAATAAACGACCAAATGGTCTAAATATATACCTTACTTAGCCAGGAGATTGAGATATGTTGTAGGAAGGATGGACTGATCAACGATGTAAGGAAAACATCCCCATTCCCTGTGTTTGTACAAACTTTAAGTCAACACTCTGAGTCCCATTTCTCACTTTTGCATTTGCTAATGGAAAAAGTATTTTTTATCAGTCAGTGGTATGTCTGTAATTTCAGCCAAATAGTGAAATCTCACAAACTTTTTCACCTTTCATGCCTTCACATTTGGGGCATAGTTGTAGAGGAATTTAATGATAAATGTAGTTAGATAGTCCATGTTATGTCTTTTTGATTCCCAAAGGGTGGTGTCAGTGGACCACTAATGTGGCCTTGTTACTCTTCTCTCATAAAGAAAATGTGGCCTTGACTGGATCATGTCAAGGAGGACATGGGTGTACAAAACCTGGTCTGGTTTGGTCACGTTGAGCATCAGTACAGAGCTTCTGATGTGGTGGAGAAAGGGTAAAAGGGATCATCTGAATTTCTCAGGGGGTGTTATTTGAATTCTCTAATGGGGCAAGAAAACAATTTGTTTCCTTCTGGGAGTTGTGTCTCATTTATACCTGCTTTCCTAAATCAGAAATGGAGCACAAGCTTTCTGGGAAAAGTCTTATCTCTGCTTTCTTTTATTATATATATATCCAGATGTTTTCAGTTTTTTTTTCTTTCCCTTTAATGTATATAGACTTTTTTTTTAATAATAGTATATTCTTGGGGATTTAGCTAGTGGAGTTTGATAGCTCTTCAGTGGAGATGTGCTTCCAGGTTATTTAATTCTCTCAAAACCCCAGAGTTATTGACAAAGAAACTGTGGTTCTTGTTTTTCTCTTTACAAGATGTTTGTTGCATGATGTCTGTCTTTTGAGGTCATCATGTGCCATACTGGATCTTCATGTTTCAAGCTCTCCTTGGATGCATTTGCTAATCCAGCAGATTATTTAGATGTATTAACTGGGATCTCCTTTAGAATCTAGATTTAGCCTTTAACTATTTTCTGCTTCTGTAGTTCCTTTGTGTAATGAAGCTCCCTTGGCTGGTGAGAAGAGAAGGCATGACTTGGATGCATCTGGGGATAGCACAACAGTATGCATGTTATGCACACATAATATGGCATGGAGAGGTTTCTGACATTTTTAGAAAGTTAGTTTCTTAATGACAATGTGTAAATATTTGAGTATAGAAAACAGTATTTAGGGAAACTACACAAAATCTACAAACCCTAGTGTTTGGATGTTGACCTCCCACAAAACAGCTTTGAGTAAGTGATGGATAATTTTAGGAATAAAGAGACCACAAAATGCCTCTAAAATAGTGATTATAAGAGAGAAGCCATAAACCTACATTGTTTATTGTTATCTTGGATCTTTGGTGAAGTTTTCTACAGGTCTTGTGGTCTAAAATATATAATTTTAATAATTTTACATTACTTGTGTAATAGGCTGGTATTTCTAATTAGGGAAGGCATCAATTATCTGGTTTCAGTGGTCAGATCAGTGTTTGAATATGCCATAATTCATTTTGTCTATCTTTAAATTTGTCAGAGATACTGATTATAGCAAAATTCAGTGTGCTTAATTTGTTGTTACTTATGCTTCTAGCTTTTTTTTCCTGTAGATTAAGACTAAGGTTGCTGTTATTCACTGTCTTTTTTAATTGGGTTCTTCCACAGCGATCTGTAGAAATAGCTGCGGTGATGGATTTTGTTCCCGTCCTAACATGTGCACTTGTGCAAGTGGACAAATATCACCTACTTGTGGATCGAAATCTTGTAAGGACTACATTTATTTCCATTAAAAATTTCATTTTAGAGTAATCTTTTTGAGTGTCAACTCAAAAATAACTACTATGTAAATTCTTTTAGAATAATTTGTGATTATTGTGTACATGTATTTAACTTAACTTTGGTATATCTCCAGTTTTTGATAAAGCTTGATACATACCTTGTATAGATGTTTACTCTGTGTGACAAACTGAAAAACAATAATGTTTTTAAAGATATGTCAAGTTTAAGTATAAATGTATGTGGTATTAACATTTTATCAAGTCAATTTTCTTAAGAAATTAAGATTATACAACCTCCAAGATAATTAAAAATTTTAAGTTACTGAAGCACAGTTGGACTCAATGATCTTAAAGGTCTTTTCCAGCCTAAATGATTCTATGATATAGTCATGTAAAACTCTAAAAAAACTTCGTGATTGCTTTGAAAACAATGGCTGACTAATAGCTACAGCTTCAATGGCTCTGGTTACAAAAACACCTCAGTGTTCACTTCAATACATAGCATATATTGTACGAAGCTCATGCCTACTTTCAGATGTCTCTGTTTTTATCCATATTTTCCTTCCCAATGTGGTCATTTTGCCTAACACTGTTATCTCTCTGCCTGGGCTCCACTGCAGTACAACAGTGCAGCATCAGGTGCATGAACGGTGGCACGTGTATGGATGACCAGTGCCAATGCCAGAAGGGCTACGTGGGAAGTTACTGTGGGCAGCGTAAGTAACTGCTCTGTCACAGCTCAAATTAAGTCTGCCTACATCCTGCAAGTTAGCCTTATTACTTTAGGTAGAGTAGGGGAAAAAAAAAAAAAAAAAAAAAAAGCCAAGATGTGGAATATAATGAAATATCTGTGAGAAACTTAATGCTGTTTTGGCATACAATGTTTAGCTGAAAGTCAGTTCATGCATAAAGTGCATTTGTAGTCTTTAAAATTCAAGATAGGGATCGAATTCACCCAATAGCTGTGGCAAATCCTTTGGGAGCAATGCCATTATACATCCCACTCTCCTTTTCTTACTAATTGACCAATAGTTTTTCATTCTTTTGACAAAGTTTCTCCATCTCAGAAGAACAGCCTAACTGCTAGGTTAAAGCATGGGTTTTTTTGTTTTGTTTTGTTTTCTACTTGACTACGGGAAAAGATTAAATATAGTTCAAGCTTTTGAATACCTTTTTGGTTTGTCAGGCAAGCTAGGAAGTCAATTATTTGCACAGCTGTACCTATCACAGTACAGTGTTTAGAAGCTATACAAATTTAACAAACAATAAAAATCGCTAAAGGCTGCAGAGGTGTAGAAAGATGCAAAGTGTATTCTGAGGCCAGCTGGATACTAATTAGCTGAGAAATTAATTGCAGACAGTAGTGTGAAGGAACTGGAGGCAGACAAAAGACAGCTATGCAAAGAAGTTAAACTGAATAATGTGGAAGAACATCTTTCTGTCTTAGTCATTTTGCAAGTGCTGGAGAGCAGTCTTGTTCTTGGTTTATTTCTACCTGGATAAAGTTCTCTAGACTTTTAGATAATAGTGTAATCCCAAAATGTGAGGGTAGTCACAGTTAGATTTACTTTTAAGAATTGCTGGGCCCTTCCTGCTAATTTTAAAGTATTGCATCAACAACTGAATGGGGCATATTTCCAATAAATAAATGAAAAGAGGATTGAGTTTTCAAGAAATTACTCTAAAGCAATCCAAAAAATCTAAAACTGTGGAGATTGGTCTCAGTATAAAGGACAATTAAAATTTAAAGTAAAATTGAGTATGTGTCTTCTAGATACAGTATAGAATGAATGTCTAAAACATACAAATATATCTCTATTTCTTTTTAGTAAAAGGAAATTGTTTCTTATATCTGCTGAATTCAATCGTCTCATTAAAGTGTCATTGTCCATTAATTCAGTAATGTAACATTTGTAGAGAAGTATCTTAATTTTATGCATTCTCAGTAAACAGTAATTCAGTTCTGTAGTTCTTGATAAGAAGTAAGGCTTTATCTCACTTCCACATAACAGTATATGTTATGTTCCCTGCTGTGATATAGGAAGCATATGCATATTTTTTCCAGTTTGAAATATTTATATTCTCTAGGTTACTGAGGTTCTTTTGCACAGGATACTCAAATATGTTACAAATAACACCTTCAAATTGTAGCCTGAAATTTCTTTGCCGTTGTTCAGAGACACTTTAAACTGTTGAGGCTGTTCTTATAAGGTGAAATGCTTTGATTTGGAACATGTGATAATTCTGAAGAAGGCTGTATGTCCTGGAAGCAGTGAGCCTGACAGAATTAGTTAAAGCACTCTTCCAATGGTATTTTTCAACTTTGCTGAAGATGTGTCTTCCTTTCAAATTGAGTACAACAATTGAGAAGATATTGGTGCTTTGGCAGTAGGCTTTGTTCTTGTTTCACACCATTGGTAAACAGCCTGAGTGGATGCTCTGAAGTGCCACAACTGTAAAGGACCTTCTCCATCTATATACACTGTGAATTTATAACCCCAAAATATGGTATTATTTCTTGTAGGGATCTTTTAGGAAAGACAGCTTTTGAAGGTACTTAAAGAAAGATGTATTGAACTGGTAATTCTTTTCCCTTGCTCTGAACATGACTTCTTCTGCCAGAAGTATAAACTCTGAGAGCTGAATTAGCTGTCTCTCAGACTTCCAAGCCTCCCTTCTGGAAAGGCTTGTTGGTGTTGTGACTGAATAGCACAACTTAATATGGTCAAACCCCCTCAAAATAGTTGAGATTTTATCTGCTAACTTTGGTGATGGATGTAAGCTCTTATGATTAATGACTAGAGCTGCACTACTGTTTAAAAATATACTGAATTAAACAGATGCTAAGAATCTGTGCTGCATATGATTAATTAAGCAGTTGCTTCCAATTAGCATTAAACGGGTGCTAATAGAATTTGACTGGAACAATCGTTGGTGGTGGTGGTGATAGGTAGGAAGGAGATCAGTTTGATCTTCAGGTCCAGAAAGACCTCTTAGAGGAGTTGAGAGGAAAATAAAATTTTTTTTGACACCACATATAGTAGTCTTTGAAATATCATTACTTTTTTTTTGTTGTTAATTAAAGCTGTCTGTGAAAATGGCTGCCAGAATGGAGGACGGTGTATTGGACCTAATCGCTGTGCATGTGTCTACGGATTTACTGGCCCTCAGTGTGAAAGAGGTAAAAGAAAGAATTAAGGAAGAAATTTCTGAACAGTTATGTGCAACAAGACAGTATATGCATATTTTATGCTGTGTATTTTCTGGCTTACTCCGTAAGCTTCCAGTAAACCATTTATTATTTGTAGTTTTAGACAGTGTCTTCATCTTCAGTCTGGTAGCACAGTTCAGACTGGCAAATACAAAGCTGTCACAACTGTTAAGAATTTGAGCTAATTGAGGCTGCTTATTTTGTTTGTGTAATAATGAAAAGATGAGCTATCCTTTGTTCTCAGCTGTGTGGAATAACATTACAGCAAAGTTACTGATGGTATTAGAATTGTGTAAGTGTAGCTTCCAGACTTAAAGAACTCAGGTCCCTCAGCATCTCCATACATAGACGGTAAGTTCTCCAGCTCCCTAAACAGTTCAGTGGCCCTCCTCTGGACTTTATTCAGTATGACCATTTAGTTCTTGTATTGAGAGTCCGAAACTGAACATAGTACTCTGATGCAGTCTTACAAGTGCCAAATGAAGTGAAGGACCACTTCCCTGGATTGGGTGCTACACTCATGGTGGTACAGCCCATTCAGCTGACCTTCTCTGCTGCTGCTTCATGTTCAGGTTGTTGTCTGCTAGGACCCCAATAACCTTTCTCTCAGAGCTGCTTTGCAGGTGGCTAGCCTTCAGCCTATGTTGTTCCATCAGGTTCTTCCATCCCAGATGTGGGACTTCCTTTGCTTTTGCTGAACTTCATGAGATAACTGCCTACTCATTTTTTCTAAGCTGTCCAGATCATAGTGAGGAGCAGCCTTGCCCTCCAGCATATTGACTGGTGCCCCAAATTTCGTGCCATCTGCAGTCTTGCTGGGAGTATGCTCTTGTACCATCACCCAGGTTGTCAATAAAGACGTTAAACTGTTCCTTATCCTGGTATTCATCTCTGGGGGACTGCGCTAGTTTTCTGGCCTCTAGCTGGACTTTGCTCATCACAACTCTTTGAGTCAGCACTCCAGCCAATTTTCCACTCACCTTACCTATTGTTCAGTTATTCAGCCTGTATCTCATCGATTACAGTCTCTCTATGTGATTCTGTCTCAAAAGCCTTACCCAAGTCAAGAAACATCCACTGCTCCTTCTTTCTCCTTGGCACCAGTGACTTCAGGGTTGAAAGCAGTGATGACATTTACCTGTGGTAAGCCCATATTGGCTGTTCCAAATCACCTTGTTGTCAGTCGTGTTTAGAAATGTCTTCTGAAGGGAATCCTCCCTTTCAAATTAATCTTTGAAGTGCTTAAAGCTGTATTTAAATTGTGAAAGTATCTTGTAGCATTTTTTTATTTTTTAATTTGTTGACTGTGAAATGGAAATAATTTCCATGTAGATGAAGGAAATAACTAGACCAAACACTGAAAAAGCAAGAGCTTCTGTTTGTTCTTCAAGGCTGTTTTGTATACCCACTAGATGTCACAAGCAACAGAGAAATGTAAAGGATTAATTTGTTTCTTTGTCTCTAATTGCTTGTCACTTTCATTCTTAAAACCAGATGTGCCAAGTTCTATTCATTGCAGTTGGTTCAGGGTTTTGCTGCATGTTACATCCATCTCATTCTCTATAGATGTTCTTATGAACCAAGTGCAAGGACTCAAATCCTTTATATTTTCGTTAGTGTGGAAATAGGAACCATTAAATATGTTTTTGTAGAATGTACACCTACCTTCCAGCTAAAATAAGAGACTACCAGTTCAGGATGTATTTTCAAGGGATTGTACCCTGCTAGTTTGCTTACTTTGAGCCTTGTTGCATTTGTCCAAATTCAACAGTCTTAAGTTATGTATCCAAGATGGATGACAGCTATAGCTGAGATATATATATATATATATATATATATAAAACATGATAGAATTGTGATATTGCAAAATTGTTGGGGTTTTTTGTTTGTTTGTTTTATAAGTAATTGTATTCAGATTTTTTTTTTTTTTTAATTTATTGCTAGACAACTTGGTAAGCTTACTTTTTGTCACAGATGGAAGCAATCATTCCTGGCTAAGATTTGCTTCTATTCTCTGACTGGAATTGGGACTGTGGAATCATGTTAATAGGTATGACAGACCCCAGCTGTGATGATGGCTCAGAGTTTTT
>JAAGNO010017390.1:670-19681 GCA_033439905.1 Ceryle rudis
GGTGTGGTTTTTTTTTTGCTTTGGTGAGGTTTTGTTTGTTTGTTTGTTTTTGGTTTGGTTTGGGTTTTTTGAAAGACTGGGAAGTGCATCTGTGTTGTCCCACAAGCAGGGTCGTTTACCCGATGTGCAGTGCACCAAGAGACACCCAGAGCAGGGGTATTTTATTTAGTTTGCATTTGTGCAAAGATGGGTGCTGGGTGATCCTTCTAAAAAGCCAGCACACCTCACAAAGGATCCACAAAGTATTTATTGTGCTCCATGATTAGGAAAAACACACCTAAATTTACACTCATTGGTCAGTAAATACCATCCCATCCGCTACTGGTTAGTTATATTTAAATTAGCCCATGTAAATTAGCACACATGCACCTTACAGGTGGGGGAAGGAAGTCTCTTTGGTCCTGAATCGGGTCGGTGGTCGCGATGTCTTCCTGCCACCTTCACCTTTCTCTCGGTTTCTGCAAACCTTCGCTGCCTTCACGTTTCCTCTGGCAACTACCCAGCTCTCAGCCTCTTTTGGGCAGCACGATCCTTTTTATCAGTCTTTTCCCACTCCTCCTCAAAGGTCTAATAGACCGTTTTTCACAGTTCACTGAAAAAGTGAATACTTCCTTATCTCTTAGCTCCTTCCTCTGACCACCAGATCATGTTTCACAAGGCCATGGTAACTTTTACTTCATTGTTTTGCTAATTGGAAAATTTCATTGCCTGCTGTATGACATATAGTATTCAGGTGCCATCACACCTAGGTTTAGGAGAATGATGCAAAGGAAAATTTGTCAACAGGACTGCCATGCCAAAGAAGGCAAAACATTTTTCTGACTATAAATTTGAACGCTATCCAGTTTCTTACAATGTTTGAAGAAAAACAAGCTGTAGTGTTTCCTTAAAGTTACAAACCAAAGTTTCAGTAGATTAGCCATTCCTATATAAAGGCTTTTCCTACAGTTCTAAAAAAGCAAAATGTCATCCAGATTTCTGATTTTAAAAATGTGCTTCTGAAGTAGCATTTCTGTCTGGTTTTCCAACTTTTTTTATTTCTTCAGAGGATTAATACTGTTTGCCACTGAGAATGCTCAAAAAGGTGTAAATTTATAGCACTTTCATGGGTATTTCTGAAAAAAAACCTTGGCTATATACTCTGTTATTTAGAGGCTAATAGTTTGCCCCCAGATGCGTAACAGTGCGGTGAACTGAGAGGCAGTGCCAGCATTACATGTTATGGTTGACCAAGTAAAGTAATTTAGAAGAACTCCAAGAATAAATTCTAGATTGATATATGCATGAGATTTCAAATAGTGATTTGACAGTGGTCATCACACTTACTGAAACAAAAATTAAATACTTGGTTTGGAAACTCTAAATCTGTAATTTAGAAGAGGTTTAATGCGCATGTGACAAGGAATGAGAAGGATTATTCCAAGTGTAATACAGGTGGGAAAGGATTACAAAAAATGTCACATGGAAGAAAGAATATAGTTTTAATGATGCAGGAACACCTCCCCCAGTTTTTACTAGGTAGTGATACACCTCTTAGCTTGTCAATCGCAAAGGGCACATTTATGTAACAAAGTCACTCAAATCTGAAAAGTCTAAATTACAATGATTCTTTCCACTTAGTGTCAAAAACCTCTCTTCCACAACTCTATTATTTCATTCGTGGTTCTCTTATAAATAGTTTCTAAAAGTCTGTTTTAAAGTAGTGATTTTTTTAAGAAGGTACTCTTAGAAGAGGGTACCAAAAAAAAAAAAAAAAAAAGAGACAAAAAGGGTAATTTGAGGAAAACATAAAAGCATTTGTCCCGCTTTGATAGCTATTAGACAATATGGCAAGGGAAATTATTCTCTAAGACATGCTCTAAATTAATAAGTGATCAAATTTAATTATTAAGATGCAGGATTAGTGAAATAAGAGATGCCTTTGCTTTAAATGACAGTGTCGTTTCCAGGCTCCAGTACATGGCTAATGCTCCAGTTCTGCAATTTGCACCTTCCTTCTATGTCCCAGGCAAAGACTCTCCTGCAGGCAATTAACCTCTAAGGAATCTTTACACATTAACAGGTCCCACAGGGGGAATTAAGCTGAGTCATATATCTATTGAAGTTAAAGGCAACTCCCCCACCGACTTCACTGGGAGAAGGATGGAGATCTCCGTTTGTTCAGTTTAGAAATGAGGGAAGAGTAGTATGTTTGTGTATGCAAGCTCAAACTAACATGGGCTGCTAATTATTTTCATCTCATTTATATATCAACTGTGTGAAATTAATGTAGGATTTTTCCATTTGTATGTATTTGCAACCAAATTAGTAGTAATAAATGGAAAGGGATTTTCCAAACTCAAGACCTTTGTCATCTTTGCACTGAAAACATCCGTTCCAAAAATGAATCATGTTGCTAAGCAGAACACTCAAAGGACAGCTTGGGTTAAATTGCTGTATTAACTTCTTAATTTGCCTAGTGAAAGTCATCATTGCCCCTATGCAGGAAGCTGGTACACTGCTTCCAAAAGGCCAGTTCCTGTTGCATTTACTTTGCTGCTGATAAAGGCAATTACTGACCAAAATGAGAAAAGTTTATCACAATTTGGCCTAAGTCACAACACACAACAAACTGGTTTTCCCTCTAATCTTCTTTTAAATATGCTTTGCAGAGGTTGTTTTGCTGAGCTTGCTCAGCTCTGTTAAACACAGAGACCTAATTTAGGGAGAACACAATAGCCTGATGGAGTGACGCCATCAATGAAAAATGACCCTTGTGTACCAGGTTACCATTATCCCATCTCTGAGTTGCTCTTACTCACCCACCTACACCACTACAGCTGCATGCAACTTAATGATGAGTTCAGCCTTTCAGGCTGCCAGAATACTATTTATAACCCCACAGGGTCCAACTGCGATGCTATTCTTTCTCCCCATCCTCAAGAGGCATTATTCAGACAGCATGACATGAAGAGATGGCTGGTGCTACAGAAGAGCAGTTTCCAATAAATAGATCATTGTGTTTAAACATAAAGAAGACTTCCAGTTACCAATTAGAAAGGCTGAATTCCACCTTTATTTTTTGTCTTGCAAAGTGTTGTAGGAAGAAAAATAATTGTGGAGATATAAAGTAGACAGAAATAGGAAGGAAAAGATTACTCAAAAATTTCTTTTTTTTTTTTCTACACCATATATATTTTTATTTTTCTTCTTGTTATCTGTTAGATGGATGTACATTAAAGTGTTATGGACTAGTTGGGGGGAAAGGATGTGATCTCAGAGAGTTGGAATTGTCCCACTCTGCAGCCATTTGCTTTCACTTTCTTCTCTGCTCTACTTGCCATCCTTTCTAATGTCACACCCCTTGATGCAATGTCTGACGGCCCTACAACCATTCTGTATTTATTTACCTTGCTTGAAATAATAGCATGTAAAAGTGACTATTAAGAACTCTCTCTTTATCAGCCTTCTTCCCCACCCACTTAATTACTGTGCCAGCCAGTCCTCTCTATTGAAAACCGTCCTTCCAAAATTACCTGAGGATATGAAGGTGCCTTGTTATGCAACCAGGAGGCCAAAATAAATCAGTGGAAAAATAAATATGTAGAGAAAGGACCTTGAGGAGTTTGAGGGCTGAGGACCACCTGCAGCAAGTGTTTGTACCACTCAGGCCAGGGGCTGGAGTGACAGTGAGGAGCTGGTGCACTTCATGCATTTTTGCATGCAAGCCATAGAAAGGGGCTGTGTGTGGGTTGTTTTCTGAGTGACGGCACTTCTCCCTGGGCTCAGGGAAGAAGAACAAGTAGCACCCAACCCTCACTTAAATCATTCAGCTGTGCTGAAGGGAGAAGGGATACCTCACCACTGCAGAGATACAGGGACCATCGGATATTAGAAAAGATGGAAATGCTTTAAAAGTGAAGCAGGCAGTGGACTTCATTAGGAATGATGCCACATCAGTAGGTATTATGCGAAGTTATATAAGATCATCTTGCTTCTGATGCTTATTATAATAAAATAACAGGTCTCAGTAGAATAATTGGCCCAGTGTGATGCAACAGAAATACCCAACTAGCAGTAGTACAGCTGCACACCTTAGTTAACTCCATGGTGGCCAGGGCAAAAAGCCCTGAAAAATGACAGCTTTTGATATGTGCATGAGGTCAGAACTGTGAATATCTCAGTAAGATTAAGATCAAAAGAAATAGGCAGCCTTTGAGGGGAAGCACCGGGGTCTGTTGTTGTGGTTAGGAGGCTTCTAGGCAGTCTTGATTCATGCTCTTCAAGAACTACACAGAGGGGTTTTTTCCAATTAGTATCAATACTTTTCTTTGTTTAGTTTCTTTTTACAATGACAAATTTTCTGTCTTTGTTACAATCTGAACTACATTAACATTCATGGGCACATTTCTTGTGCCAGAAGATTGAATTACCATCTCCACCATATATCTCTTTTTCAGGAAAAAAAATAAAGAAATCTGCTTGTTAACTCTACCTCTAGTTTGTCAATAACTTCTACTTTGTGTTTTAATTTACTTTATCAAAAAATCCCATGGAATGGAAAAGCTATGAAAAACCCCAATTTGAACAAAGTGGATACCAATGAAGTGCAACAACAACATTTCGTGCTCGGCCTTTATAATAAAATACATGCTCTGAATTTAGTCTGCCTGCAAATTTCAAAGCAATGATACGCCTTCAACTAATAGTCATCCCTCTCTTTCTCTGGTGCTGTAGTAACTAACTAGCTTCTTTTTTATTAACATTAAAATAAAAGGGTTTTTTTAAAAAAAACCCATGGATGATAAAACTTAAAACAAACTGTATATTTTGTCAGGAAAAGAAGTTACCTGATTTTAAAGATGCATAAACTACAACACTGCTCACTTGAAAACTTATTTGTCTGGACATGGAATCAGACATATACACATTTATAAATCTTGGGCTAGCTTACTGGTCCTGTTAAAAAAGCCATGTATTAGATCTTTTAGCAGCAGGATACTCAAGGAAATCTTCTCTTGAAGCCTGGTGTTATATTACAGTTGTTTCTAGGAAGCAATACAAATAATGCACATTGATTGCCCCTGTAAGATATTGCAGCTGCATAAGTTAGATTTTGGTCAGAAACCAGATTAAGATCAGCACATTGGAATCATGCAACCGTCCTATTAGAACAGTGTCAAAGAATAACTAAATTATCCCAAGATGAAGTTAGTTATGTATAACTAAGGTACAAAATGGCATAATTATCTGAAAAAAAGGGGGACTGGAACCAGTGCACCAGAGAACTTTGTGTCTCACACACCCTATGAGTAGAGGTTAAACAAGTCTGGATTTTACAAGCCCTGAAAGTAAATCATCTAAAAAAACCAACCAACCAACCAATCAACCAACCAACCAAACAAACAAACAAAAAATGAAACCCCCCCCCTAAGGCAGGAAAAATGTCTTTTTGACTGGGGCTGGGGAAGAAGGATTCTGGATTTTGTTTCTCTCTGACCTTGGCAGTTCAGGATACTTCTCTCAGCTTAAGTGCCATGTGTGTAAAATAAGTGATAGGAGTAGTACCTTATAATCTATGGACTTGCAAGGACAAATCCATCAGTGCTTCTCTGGCACTTTGCTGCTTACAATGATGAGAGCTATAAAAACTGTACACATGAGAAAATAATCCATTATTTACCCACGCAGAGGACAAACCCTAAAGTCCAGTTTTTTGAAAGAAGTTCAGACCAAAGTGCCTGTTTCAAGACAGAATTGCCTATTTTGATGATGGCCCATTAATCTTTGAAACTGGAGTTTGCAGATCTGACTAATAATTTATGTCTTGTAAGAGCACAGGGTAGCTCTGAACCTGAAAGACTGCACATTTACTTACTAGAGAAGTTAATTTATGTTGGTGAGCTGTCTTTGCCTAAACATTGCAAACAGCATAATGAACACTTTGATTTCTGTCAATCACAGAGTCCTTTTTAAAAATGCCTTGTTAAACTTCAGGTTAAGAAAATCTAACTAGAAAAACCTTAGCGGACATTCCCTCAACACGCTGGGGTACGTAATTAAAATACTAAGCTGGAGATGTGAACCATGTTTCCAGCTCCAGTGTGAAAGGGAGGCAGTTTGCACCAATTCTGTCCAAGAGTTGTCTTTTGTCTAAGCAATGCCAACTACCCGAGTCAGATCTCTTCCCACCTCTTGCTTTTCTCATGACATAATTCAGCAAACGTTCTGTTTCTGTGCCAGGATGGGAACGGCTGTTCTGCTCTCTCCTGTTACCACACGCTGACCCAGAGATAATGTCACTCCCCATAGACCACCTGCAGATGCTGTTCACATCATCTCCTTTGATCTACCTGGTCTCTACGGATGAAAGTAGAAGTGAAGGCTGGAGCCAATCTAAGAGCATGCCACCACATAAAGGGAGAGACACTGGACGTGCATTCTGCTTTTTCCTGCCAGGCTCTGAGTTAAACCAGCTCCCCCAGCCGCACCCAAGCTGTTGCAGGGCAGGAGGTGGAAGTAAGCATCCAAGGGCAGGGAGGAAAGTGCAGAAAGCTTCCACAAGCAACAGAACTCCTGAAATGGCTCCAGGCTTGAAATTTGTCTCAGGAGCTTCCCAGGAGTGTGGTGAATTGGAAAGGGCTGGGGGAGCATGCAGTTGCCCTCAGCTTATACTCCGTGTGTTGTGTTTCAAAGCCATAGGGTGCCAGGATATGTGAGTGTGAGTTGGGTGTGCCCGTGGTGGCGTTGGGTGGGTGCTTGTAGTGGGTTCACAAGAGAAAAAAGAAACACAAAATTCTGTGGCAGCATCCCAAACAGTAAACATTTTTTCTCCAGAAAATGGTTAATTGATTTTTTTATGAAGCACTCTTGTGTCAGAGATTAAAATCAATCATTAAGATAAACAGAGATTTTAATCTGCTTTGCATTCAATTTCTGATTCAGTTTCAGTGATAGACTCACCACAAAATAATACAAATACAGTCTCAATGCAAGGATGTTGGGAGTGCTGTGTACCTACAAATGACCATTTGTAAAATAACTCAGTAAAGATGCCATCCAACTCCTTTTGTATGAAGTAAAAATTTTGGCTGGCCAAACTATGCCTGAATAGTTATTCAGTCTCACTGGTAAGATGAGCACTGTGTAGAGGCTAACGCTTAGTACTGTGCTGAAATCAGTTGGTTTAAAACCTACTTTCACCAGTCCCTGCAGCAGCAGGGAACAGGGCCTCCCTGTCCGGGGCTTGCAGCCCAGCCATAAGCAGCATATGTTCAGCTGAGCCACTGGTGACACCCCCTGTCAGCGTCTGGTAATTTTCCTAGCAGGGGCAAGATTTACATGAGAGCTTTAACTCTGAAAGTCCTGAAGAGACACAGACAAATACATTCCAGAATAATTGTTTTAACCAAAGAGTCAGGGGTGCACCTTTATAACAAGCCAATTTCAGCTGACTGTAGTAGCAGCTTTATACGTCATCATACGAGGCCAACAGAAGATGCTTCATTTCTCAGAACTCCAGCTATCGTTCAGCTGATAAACAGTTCCTGTTCAGTGTTCAGCCCTCAGAGTGACCGATACTGCTGCCTGAGAAACACTGAAAATACAGCCATCCTGCTCCATGCACAATATTCTACGCCTTGATTTTCCAACACTTAAGCAAAATAGATCATAGAAACCCTTGGAAATGATTCAAAATTGACTATTACATTTTTAATTGTTTTGAAGTCTAAGAAAAGGGGGACAGAGAGAGTTCAGGGTCTCCAGAGAAAGAAACCCTTCCTAAGGTTTGCAATAAGACACAGCAACTCCTACAAAATAATTTAATATCCTAATGAAGCATATTCTCTTTTCTCATCAGTCTTGCTTCTCTCATTGCTTAGGGCACCAAAGCTACAACACTGTTACTAGTAGAAACCAACATGTAATTTTTAGGCAAATCTCATTTTACTGGAACCTCTAAGCTTTTGAGGGCTTATTAGTCCAGATTTAGCCTGATATTAAATGAGAAGAGAGTGAAATCCAGGTTTTACAGCAAGTATTAAACAGCTTTGCTAACACATAGTAATGAAAGGGAATTAGCAACCAACCAACCCCTGGCTCATTTCCCCTAAACCAGTAGGAGCTGTTTTCCCAGAGAGGATATTGAGTACTTGTGACTACTTTCTGCTGCAATATTCTTATATGGGATCATGTGGTGCCTTCATCCTACACTGACAGTTTTGAAAAACACTGGCATCAGCAGTCCACTTTTGTTCCCATAAACTTCTACCTATTTCCCTACTTTGTTTTAATGAGTAAACAACTCTCCACTTCTTAGTGTAGCTAACATAGCTAGCTGTGCTTAAAGTTACACAGAAACCTCTCTAATTTACTAACAACTCCTAAAAGCTAAGTTTTGGTTGGGTTTTTTTGCTTATTCCCCAGAAGAGCACAGCAGCCAACTTAACAGCCATTACTGAAAAATGGCAGTCAGCAAATTGCTTAATAATCCTCAGTCTACTTAGGTACCAAGTTCATACCCCAGTTTCAGTTAGAGTACATTGCCAGACCTGTGGTCATGCATACATTTTATGTATGTGATTCTCTGCTTATCGTATGCTTAAAATCACACCGATCTCAAGAAGTAATCCACACAAAAATATGTGTGCAACTGATAGTCAACTTGTGGGAGTGAGGGCAAAGGCCAATGGTGTGTTGCTTATTTTGAATAGATAACAGTTATTAACACACAGGTGCATCTGAATTAAAGTCAGATTCCTCCAACAGTCCCTAGAACAGAACTGTGGCTTGCTTTCTGGCCATCCTTATGTCTAAGTCTGAAAGCAAAGTTCCGGTTTAGTTTTTAGTTCCTAATTACCACTATTTGCAGGTAATACCAGGACCAAAATCAAAGAGCACCTCCTTGCTTGCATAGCGTGGCAGGGTGTTGAATGGAGAAGGCAGGGTCTGCCTTTTTGGAAGTAATTTTCCTTGCTTGTAGGTGGAATTAAACCCCATTACTTAAGAGTTTCAGGTCATGAGGTTTTTTTACTTGCAAACAACGGAAGATTATGGTCTTTGCATACAAACTGGAAAGAGTAACTTTTAAGAAACATGTTGCAGCACTTTTTCTGTGCCAAATACATCTAAACTTCCAATACACACGCTCTTCTCCCGAAACAAGTTTCAGAGAAAGTATAATCATTAATACAGTAGTTTGCAAAGTCTACACCACATCTTGGTCTCATTACAATACATTTGGCCACTAAATAATAATTTTGGCTTTGCAAAACGTAAGCAACAGGTTGGCTTAGTACTCTTTGGTGAAGCCTACCTTTCAAAATGCCTGACTCACAGCAGAGGACAGTGCTCCAGCCCAGTGCCACCGGTGACAATGCACGGATGCAGGCAGCACCAGTGACTCAGGTCTACGGCTGTGTGGGCTTCTGCCCATGGGGGCTCCAGAAAGCTGGGGTAATGCCAGGGAATCTGCCCCCCCCTGCCCGCCAGTGGGATCCCCTTGAAGTCGCAGTGAGCAAAATGCCCCGCCACACAGTGCGTGAATGCAGCGATGTATATAGTATATAGCACCCTAATGGCTTTGCTGGAGGAACTGCACAGATTATCTGCAACTCTAACAAACACGTACAGCTTAACAGAGGGGCAAGACACGCTTCAGCCAACAGAAGAAAGATTAAATATTAGTCTCAGTCATCGTTCTGCACTTAACTAGAAAAACTAATAAAACCATAATTGTAAAATGTAATTAATTACCACCGTACATACCTAAATGTTTATGTCTTCCAGCAGCCATTACCTATGAGATCTGTTGTTCTGGATAAGATTTAATCTAAATATATGAAAATCCATCGCACAAAATGTTGCCCAGCTACAGTATGAACCTTGTTCCAGAAAACCTGTTTGTTTTCTGAAAGACTCTGTTGTTGCCCGGATTCAGGGCTCAGTCCTGAGAGGTGCTGAGCACCCTATAAGCCCTTAAACACAGCTGGGAGGGAAAGGGACTTGGCATGATCCAGCAGCAGCAGTCAGTACCTTGTGGGATTGAGTCTTAAGTTAATATATAACAGACGGCTGCACAGTGGTGTGTGAAATCACCAAGTTAAACATACACTTAAAATAACTGTAACAAGAGAGAAGCAAGCGTATTTACAGGAGCATTTCATTAAAATCTTTGTGCTGAATAGTCTGCTATGCAGCATTCCTACGTATTTACCATATAAAAGCAAAAGTTTGGGGAGTGTTCTGGTGAAAATAAAATTAAGCAGTCAAGGCAGAAATAACCTAAAGCGGCAACCAAAGACTTCTAGTTAAATACTGTGCAAACTGTGAGTTGGCTATTATCAGCTGGTATCTACCCTGAGCAAGCTGCACCTGGCAGCGCAGACAAAATGGATGACCCAGAATGGCACATGTTAAACACACACCTGCAAAAATGAAAATAACAACAAACCTCAAAACTTTACCACCCAGCTCTAGTATTTGCAGGTGTCAGCAGCAGAACTGAATGCCAAAATCATACCTGGTCATACCTGGTCATTTACTGGAACAAATGAAAGAGGAAGAAATCAAAGGTATAATTATGTCTTTGAGAGCTGCAAAGTGCCACAGGAAAGTAACTGCGTGTGTAGAAGGCATTGCAGGTGGGGAGCTCAGTTATTGCAGTGGCAGAACAACACAGTGTGGATGGAAAACCAGATACACACCTGCCACAAAGATGGGACTTGCTCTTCCCTGCTTTTGCTGCCTGGTGTACAGGAGCAGCAGGTACACTCTCCTGGAAACACGTTTATCCTGAGAGTCTGGCATGACATACAGAAATATAGAATGCTCCTGGCTTTGTGCTTTCTCATCAGAAGGACCTGTGCAGCTCCTTGCAATATATCCCTATACAGAAGATGAAGTCACAGAGGACAGAATTGTAGAATGGTTTGGGTTGGAAGGGACCTTAAAGATCATCTACTTCCAACCCCCCTGCCATGGGCAGGGACACCTTCCTGTAGATAGGTTGCTCAAAGCCCCATCTAACATGGCCTTGGACACATTCAGTGATGGAGCATCCACAACCTCCCTGGGCAACCTATTCCAGTGTGTCACCACCCTCAGAGGGAAGAATTTCTTCCTAATTTCTAATCTAAATATATCCTCTTCCTATTTGAGCTCGTTACCACATATCCTATCACTGCAAGCCCTTGTAAAAAGTCCCTCTCCATATTTCTTGTAGGCCTTTTTCAGAAACTGGAAGGCTTCAATAAGGTCTCCCTGGAGCCTTCTCTTCTCCAGGCTGAACAACTCCAAACCTCTCAGTCTGTGCTCATAGAAGAGGTGTTCCAGCCCTATGAACATCTTTGTAGCCCTTCTCTGGACCTGCTCCAACAGATCCATGTCCTTCTTGTGTTGGGGGCTCCAGAGGTGGATGCAGTACTCCAGGTGGGGTCTCAAAAGATCAGAGTAGAGGGGCAGAATGCCCTCCCTTGACTTGCTGACCACACTTCTTTTGATGCAGCCCAGGATATGGTTGGCTTTCTGAGCTGCACTTGCACATTGTTGTTTCATTTTGAGCTTTTCATCAACCAGCACCCCCAAGTTTTTCTCCTCAGGATTGCTCTCAGTCCACACTCCACTCAGCCTGTACTTGTACTTGGGATTGCCCTGACCCACGTGCAGGACCTTGCACTGGGCCTTGTTGAACTTCATGAGGTTGGCAAGGGCCCACCTCTCAAAAGAAGATCTGCTAGAATGTGATTTGGTCTTCACATTTCCTCCTGAGAAGAAACAGTAAATTGCAACTGCATAAGAGAAATTAATTTCTATCTTACATTTCTTGGAGTTACTCTGTGAATAATCACAAGGAGAATTTTTAATAGCAATATTTCATTCATTTTTTAAAAGTAGAAATGCCAATAGATTTCTGTAATAATAGATTTACATATTCAGGATAATTTTCAAAGCCTAATTAATAATTTATAATGAAGTATGAGTCTTCACATGCGTCTCATGTAATAATTTGAAATTTGGGTATTATTAATTATTCCCAATTATTACTTACATTCATTTCAGCTGAAAGGTCTTCCAGAATCTCAGTACTAAGAAAATGAACTCCATGAGAGGATAAAGACAGGACTACTAATCCACAATGTTTGACTTGCACTCAAAGACTTCAGTGAAAAAGCAGAAGCAAGCTCCTCACTGCTGTTCTCTTCTCAGGCAAGGCTGGGCTTTTACTGTTTTAAGCCTTCTAAGTCAGATACAAGGTCCACTAAAGTTAAGGGGACTTTCCTCTTGCTCCTATAAAGCTTGAAGTAAATATTATCATAAAGGCTAAATCCAAGTAATTTTCTTAGTTTCAAATCACTCACCAGGGTACTTATCTAGGATGTTGCCATATAAACATTGATTTTGATCATGGTTTGGGGCATGGGGGAGGAAGTGAAGAAAATACCACATCTTGCTTTGTGGTTTGAAATTTAGGAGAAACAGAAATGCAGATAATATTACATGGCACAAGCTAATCTCCAGGCACTTCACAAGTGCAAAGAGAAGGATTCAGATTTAGATTACATTGAAAAAATAAAAATAGCAAGCAACAGACAAAAATGTGATAAATGTGTTTTCTTGCAGTTTCTGGTATTCTTGCCCATGAAACCTTGCTTATGTTTAGGATCTCAAATGCTATTGTAGAAGACAGACTGAACTTTCTGGGAAGTCTACCAGCAAAGTCCAGTCCAGTTGCCTCAACTCAGTAACTGAAGTATCTTGATGAGGTTCCTGTTTAGGGGACAATAAACAATTATATTTGTACCTGAATTGTATCTGCAATCTCAGAATCTCCAAGTACTTTACAAACTTAAGTAAGTATAACCTTTCATTTGTATGAAGCCTGTTAAAATATTTTATTTTATTGTATTTTTCCAGAAATTTGCTTTCAGTTTTGAGCATTTCAGATAGAAATCTGATGACTTGAGATGCTGGCATCCAAAATGTGAAGTAGTTAAAATACAAAAGCAGTGTTCCATTTTTACTGAAGAATAGTTATGAAGAATAGCTTCCAGAACAAAGAAAAAACAACAAACTTGTGTAAACAATGATCTAATTCAAATCTCATGAGTTCATAGAAGCAACCAAACCAGCAAGAGGAATCTACAGAAGGCCAGTAATCAACCAGTCAGAATAACCTGTTCAAATTACCAGGAAATCAGAACTACCCACCTAATGACCTCATTTTTAGAATTGTAGTACTACACTGCACTACTTCCATTCTATGCTAATCTATCTAAGTTTGTACTATAAACTATGAAAGCATATTTTTCCAAAATCAGTGGGATTCACAGCTTATGTTGCCTACACAAGTCAAAGCAGAACTAAGACAAATGCATCTCAATGGAAAATAACTTCCTTGCCCAAAGAAACTGTGACAAGGAGGTTTCAAATCACTAACAAGAGAAATATAAGTATCTGGCTCACTGAGATCTAAGCATAGAAACTGAACAAATGTCCAATTGGGTGCAGTCTCACAGAGCTGTGTGTTAGATGTGAATACCTGCTATTCACTATCAGTTCATGCCAAATTTTCAGTATTGTCAGAACACGGAAAAACAACAAAGAAGGAAATTGGAAAAAAAAAAAAAAAGAAAAAAAATAGGCACATCTGCATGTTGCTCTATCAATTACATTAAGGCATCTGAATCTTAGCAACGCCACACAATACAAAGCGGTCCTCATAAGAAGGGCAGTCCTCCCTGCAAATATTTGTTAGCAATTGCAAAGTAATCCAGGCACAGCACCATTCATAAGACTAATTCATCACCAGGTCATACGAGGCAATTAGGCCTGGATGCTAGATGCAGAGGCGAGCAGATTAGCAACCACCACCTGAAAAGATGTTTTAAGTGACCCTGATTTATTTTTAACAATATTTTAAAGCCTTTGAGAAGATTAATTCCTCAGCCCAAGAGCTGAGTACCTCTCTGCTCTAAGGTAAACCGATGTACTAATTGAGTCTTCAGCACAGGAATATTGTCTGTAGGACCTGGGAGTGATAACTGCTTTGAGACTAATATTGTCCAAACACACACACGAAAAAAAAAAACATTATCCTTTAACCTGAAAGTCTCTGCAACAAGATGAAAATGTTCCTACAGTTTTCTCTCTATCTTTCTTTCACATACTGTCATGCAGAAAACACACAACAGATTACATCCATAAAAGCAAAAGCTGTTTATGTGTATTCTTCAATAATAACAGAATGTTTCATAAGGAAGACTGTAAAGCCTTCATTGAGGACATTATCTCTTCAGTACTATCAGTGGTGAGTAAGGGAGTTTCTGACACTGACATTACGGTGCAGATGAGCTGATAAAATGCAAGAAATATACCTAGTATAAAATATACTAGACAAGATGTCATTATTTTAAATAAAACCAGATACACTGAATATAAAAAGTGAAAGATCCAGGACAAGATTCTGAACCAGATTTCTGAATCTGATTCTCAAGCTAATGGTATTAGATAGGAACTTCAGCATTAGACTGGACCAAAAAGCCATCTAACCAACCCTCTTGTCTCCAAGTGGCTTAAGGAGAAATAAGAAACAGGACAAACAAAGAAAAAAAACCCCGCTATTTTACTGTCTCATCTTCTGGCAATCTAAAGTTTAGAGTCTTTCTAAATCAGAGGCTGCATGCTGAATACACTATTTTTTAGTTCTGTTGGGGCACTCTTCCATGAATTTTCCTGCTTCCTTTCTATTGTCACTAATTCTTTGGCTTCCACATCCTCATATTTCACTGAATTCCCATATTGAATTGGTTCCCTGGATGAATGGATTTCCTTTGGTTTGATCTTAATCTCCTGCCCAGGTGATGCTGTGTCTGTTTGAAAACCTGGTCCTGCCAGAGGGTGCTGAGAGCTGGGTGTCTCCAGCCTCTCAGACATGGGTGTTGAAAGAGGTGAAGTAACAAACAGGAAGGATGAGTTTCCAGGAGGGAATGAGAAAGAGGAGCACATTTGTCAAGAGGATGTATAGGCAGATATGCAAGTCAGGTTTCTGAACTATTGCCAAAATATTTAAATGATGGTCATACTTGCTTCTTGTACCATTAGGAGGGGAGTCCTCATTTTTAATCATCTCAATGACTGTAATACAGAAATAATAAATAAATAATTTATTCCTTAAAAGCCTGATGTTCTTATTTTCTTTTTTGAACTTCTTCATATGCTACTCCTATTTTATGCTATCATTCAGGTTTTAAGTAACATATTTAATTCACTGAGCTTTTTTACAAGCTGGAAAGCCAGAGCCTTACTGATGAATGCCGCCAAATCCCAAAAATCCATCATTCCTCTGTCGGTGATCAGTATACCAGGAAGTATCACGTTACGTGTTAACCTTTTCTCTAGTGTGTTACACAAGTGTGTAACAGCAGCATATTTAGCCAGCTTGGCTATTTTCTTCCTGGATAGCTAAGCTGTTCCATCAATAACATAAAAATGTTTTAACAACACAGCAACAAGCCACCCAGCATGCCAAGGAGACACAAAGTCCTTGGTTCATTGTTGGGAGGTTACTTTTAATTACAAGGTCCTGATTAACACACTGGAACAAGGCAATAGCTTACTTCAAACAGTTCCAAATCATAGTACTTAAAAATGCTGACCTTTGTCATAAGCAAGGACAACAAGCAAGAAAGACAAAAAGAAAATTGTTTTGTCTCTGAGTGAATTTGAAGTCCTATGACAGAGCTTTGCAGAAACCCAGTAATCTATAAAAGCCAACTTTCAAACATTAATTTTTTAGTACCAAAAACCAGCTAAACTCTTCCCGTTAGTCCTCCAGTTCCCAAATTGATGGTATCAGACAGGAGCTTAATTTTAAACAAGGTTTCTGAACAAGATTTGTCTTTAAAACTCTTCAGATTGATTTTATTTTTCTAATTGGTGCAGGCTAACATATCATCATAATCATCACTAGTATTATTATTATTACCATTTAAATCTTCTTTAATTTGTTAACTGGCTGAACCATCTTACTCATGTGGTTTGCCCAGACACAGCATTATCTTCTTCCTAGAAAAAGAATTCAGGTTGTAATTCAGTCTCTGCAACAGTATAAATGCAGGAACAGATCCTGGCTTCATCTGAAGCTCTTAGCTTCTGTTCTTCCATAGTCGAGTAGAACATGAAATTATCATACTGAACAGCTAGTCAAAAATAGAATAGAATAAGGAAGTACACTCCTTGTCACTGAAGTGGTGAGCATGGTATAATTGAATCCAGGAGCTGGAAAGATCTGACAAAATATGTGGGATAAGCTCAGCAGCTGCTGCAGTGCCTCTGTCCAGCCTCAGGTGAGTAGTTGGGTGAGCTGTTGAACATCTGAACTTTGAACATTACAACAGACTCTGATTTTCTACCATCCCACGTGCATAAAAGCCTCCTTTATTTTCTCATTCTAGGAAATGGAGGACATATACAAGAGAAAAACTTCTGAATACATAGACAGTGATGGGAAGGTTAATCTAGAGCCATAAAATACAAGTAAAATAGAAACCACTGGGATGATTAATTTATTAAAATCTCTACGCCTGAATTTAATCAGGAAAACAAATGAATAAAGCTGACCAAGATAAGGAATTAATTACTTATTAATTCTACCAGGATGCAGTTGATGCCTAGTAGGCAAATCAAGGTCACTTTTACTTGGAGTCCAATGGCCTAGTCCCATAGGGTAGTTTGGGTGCATAAAAGAAATGAGGTGACTTTATATGAAAGAGCTGGTTCTTGCACACCAAATTAACTCTTACTTGATGCTACCTGCTACACAGCAGTGGGAAAGTTGTCCTCCAAAAAGCAGTGCTGGTTGACAGGAGTATATGTAAGGTGAGCCCTGTGTAGAAGCATATCCAGGTTACAGTGTAGTTAAACTGCTCTTGAATTTGTTTAACATAATTAATCAAATTCAGTATGATTTAAGGAAGCATAAATCATTTGCATAACACAAAGAAATATGAAAAAACACAGAAGTGCCAAATATGACATTCTTACTGTCTATGAAAAATCCGGGACGAGATCAGAGTCTTGCCTTGAAGGCAGTGGCAATGGTCCCACAAAATCCATTACAACTGCAGGTCAGACACTTTCCAGATGACTCTCAGATATGAAGGAAAGATGACAGAGGCAAACATCTCAGACACAAGGGATGCTGTTTGAATGTTAGTCTCTCTCACTTCCTCCTGCTCAGAGCCAACGGGCAGCGTGGAAGAAACTGTACGCATTAGCAGGGACTGAATTTTCTCCTCGCTGGACACAGGATAAATGACCTGCCGGTACTGTATGTACCAGCCTTTCCCTGCAGTTCTTGTGTGCTGAGTACCCCTCATCTCTCTGTCTGAACCTCAGACTCAATTACTTCAGCAAATTGTACTAGAAAAGCTATGTGTATCTGTTAGAAAGCATAAAATGAGCAGGTAACACTAAATATGTTTGGCAAAATATATGAAAGAAATGTATTTGATGAAATTTCATTGATTTATCAGTTTCTATAAAGACTGTTAAGCCATAGATTTGGTAGAGACCGTAGGTAAGGACCAACTCCTTGCAAGATCAAGGTCATGATATACCAAATATCTGTCAAGCATGGGAATGAATTTGTTAATTCTCACTGTTCAATTCACTTTCTACTTCCCAAATGCAAATTTCTGCATATACTTATGAGAGTGGTAGAGTCTCCCATTATCTAGTGATAGCATCTCCAGTTCTTTGGTGAATTCTTAAATGCTATGCAAACAGTGGTTCTCTGCTTAATGATACTTTGACACAAATGTGTCTCTAAGGGAAGGAAAAAATACTTTGTTTAATCTGTTGGGGATTTTTTATTAGTAATTCTTTTCATTCTGAGTCTAATTTTTAACTATTAACCTAATAATTATTTCTCTGTAAATAATAATTATTTATCTGTAAATCACAGCGGACACTAAATCACACCATGTCACAGTGCCTTGATAAAGTAGGTTTGAGATCTTGAAAATGTGGCAATACCTTCCAGGAGAGCATAAAAGCTCAGCTGCTCTCTGTCATATTGGTTGTGATTCTGGGACAGTTTCCATCTGCAGCCTATCCATTTAGTTCTCAATAGTCAAGTCCTTTCCCTTCCTGAGATTTCATTGTCTTCTGCAGCTTTTCATTTACTTAGGTAAAACTTGGCCTTCACACATCCCACACTGCTAGGAAGTAAGCTCTTGATGCCAACCTCATAAAGGTGCAGTGCAGTCTGCATAGAAAACAAAATGTACTCTGGATTTCCACTTAAAATAGATTGATGGAAATATTTTTCATTGCCTTTAAACACAGAACTTTTAGACCAAATGGCTACTTAAACCAAACGCTTCAGTACAGTTGTGTCTCCATTCATGGTCACCTTACTTAGTCAAAATATTCTCGTAAAAGGTAGTCAAAATGTATTCCAATTAAAAAACAAAGGTTGCTATGGAACCTGTGGTGAGGGTAATACTGAGAAATTTTACCAGTTCAAAGATTAAGTGTTCAGAACAGAGGTCTTAGACAAACATGAATTTTCAGATACTTTTTGATGTTTTTAATTAGCAAGAGATATAACATTCTTCTTCCCTTCCAGTTTTCCACCAGGAAGACAAAGAAAGGAAAGAGACAGAGGAATTTTTAAATGATGTGGCATCTCAGACATATAATTCAGTATAAGTACATACAGATATAAGAGACTTTCTTTGTTCAACAGACTGGCTGTTAAAATTTGCATTTCAGTATCACTTGGAACTGGCTTGAAATTGTGTGACTAGTAACTTTTCTTATCACAATAATGCATATTAGTGTCTGTTAGCATGGCTTTGTGTAATGGTGATTTGGAGAGCAAAAGTAAACAATCTTATATCATAGAATACCAAGGCTACTCATAGCCTTGTCCAGCCTCAGCTTAAATATGTCCAGGGATGGGGCCTCAACCACCTCCCTGGGTAGCCTATTCCACTGCTCTACCACCCTCAATGTAAAGAGCTTCTT
>JAAGNO010017392.1:8324-28243 GCA_033439905.1 Ceryle rudis
ATTGGATAATATTTTTACCTAATAACCTTTTAAATTCTAGTTTTATTCTATTTGGCATTACTGTTTTGGTGAATACCTCATAATTTACTGCCCCTGATAGACAAATATTATATCTCCAGAGAATTACTGAAACAAATTAAGCTATTATTCCATGTGAATGTTCCCTGTTGGGGTTTTGCTTACACTGATAAACTTTTTCAATAAGGGTAAAGCCAGGTTGATAAATAAAAGTTCTTATTCAAAAACAGGATTCCAAAGAGTCCTTGTTCCACATAAGAAGTTTAGGATTTAGGACTAAGCCTGAGCCAGGTCAAATATCCATTCACCCCTTTATTTTGTTTCTGACAGTGGCCAGTAGCTGATGAGAATGTAGGACCAGGACAAATGCACAGTGATATTTCCTCTCCTATAGCCTCCCAGCCCTCTGTAGTCTGCAACCCTAGAAAACAGTCTGCTTTTTTGTACAGTAGTCCTTGAATACTTTTTCCTTTAATTAATTGATTTGCCAGAATATGTTTGACTTTATGGCATTTTGGTATCTAAAATATCCTGTGGCAAGGGTTCTTCAATTGAAGAGTCAAGCTGCATGTGTACAAAACCTGTATTCTGGCACGTTCCGCAATCAGTAGTAGGCTTTCTGTGACTGAGTGGTGCAACGACTTTAAATGGTCTTGAGACAAGCAAAGAATTGAACTACTAGGATAATTACTGGCATGTTTCAAAATAAATACAGTTCAAGGTAGTAAATTTGTTTGTTTGTTTGTTGGGGAACTAATTACTTTTTTAAAACTGGTTTTACTCACAATATATGAACAGGTACTTTTATACACCTCTCAGTTAATATATTGCTTTCTTGTGTACAACAATCATCCTCATAATGTAAAAAATACCCAGAATGAAGTGCACTGTTAAACTGTCAATAGTTTGCCTGTGTTAACAGTACAGGCATCACCCTGCATAACTCTTATGCCAGAGCTTCAGGAAAACCAGTCTGCTACTGTTTCTGCTGAGGAAAGAATTATGAGCGTGGAGCAGTGATTACTGCATAAGGGAAGCAGCAATCATTGCCTTACTTCTTCTGTCCCTCCAATAAAAGAAAATTCCTATTCCCTAGTTTCTCTATTCCAAATTTTCTGGATTGCTTTGCTACCTCTTTTTCTTCTTTGTGTTCACTGTTGAGAAGGTCTGAATAGACTTTGACAGAATGGTATATACATATGCATATATATATATGTATGTACCTATGCACACTTATGTGTATGTATGGTTAATTGGGTATATATATGCATGTATATAGGTATATATGTATATCTCCACATGCTCACACACACATGCATACATGTACACTTGCTACAGTGGGATGCTTACCTGACTGCAATGTATCAACCACTCAGAAGCACATCCATGTGCATTTTTAGCTGGTAGATAGGATCTATTTCTGAGATTGTCTATCAGAAGGGAATGAAATATCCTTGAAGGTGTTCTCTGATTCCAGAGTTTAGTGGTCCTTCCCCTCACTCCATCACATCACAGTCTACCTTTTGTTAAAGGTTATCTGCCATTACTATGAGGAATTGGACAGAATGCATTCCATTTATCTTGGGCCAAGCAAATACAACTCAAGTGAAGTCAGAGAAGCTGTTTGTCTTAGAAATGAATGTAACCCATTGATTAGAAGTACACTAAGTAATAAAGAGTTTGTGTGAGGTATATAAAAAAAAAAAAGAGTTTGCAAATTTAGGCACAGGTAAATATGCTGATTTCTTGTTTCACAGTTGTAACCCACCTGCTGTTCCCTACCTTGGAATGTACCTGACAGACCTGGCATTTATTGAAGAAGGAACACCAAACTTCACAGAGGAGGGTCTTGTCAATTTTTCCAAAATGAGAATGGTAATTTTCAGTTCCTTATATCCTTTCCCAAAAGGTGTTTAATTATGTGAGTTAATTATTGATTTATTTATAACTCCTTTGAATTTAACTTCTAAGACGTACAAATACATTGGCCTCATGCAAGATAGGTAGCTATTTCAAAGCAATTACCTGACCCAGTCTTCTATCACCACCTTCTGGTAAACAGAGTATTTTTACAGGGTGAATTTGTCTCCCAAGTTGTTCTCTCAGAAATGACAGACAGAAAAAACAGCTATCCAGAGCTCTTGAAGGAGCCGCAAAAGGCTTTCTGAAATAACGAAAATTAAAGGAATGTAGTGACTCACCGGAAAGCAGTAATCACAAGCTTCTTTTTCAAGTGTGCTAGGGTCTATACAGAAAAACATTTTAAAGTGGATTTCTCTTCAACCACCATGTAATGTTTTGTAATAACTCCTCAGAGGGAAGTATGGAAATTTCTCTTCTAATCTCATCTTAATGCCCTTCTTATGGCTACACACTGCAGCAGTCATTTGAGAGAAAGAGAAGAGAGGTTATCAGTATGCAGAAAGGAGAAACAAAGTGGTTGACCTGAGGCTGATGGAACAACAGTTACTTTAGAAAAGTGAAATTCTTGGAAGCTGTTAGGAGATGAACTCTGCCCTTCCCTTCTCTCCTCCCAGGATAAATTGCATAATTGCATGCAAAATTCTTGCCTTACATGGCTTAGTTGAATTCAAAATGCAGTTGTACTTATTCATACACATGTATTCTTTTGAAAGATCTCACACATTATCAGAGAAATACGCCAGTTCCAGCAGACCTCCTACCGCATAGAGCATCAGCAGAAGGTAAGGCTTTTCTCAGGCACCGTTACCTACTAATGAAATCAAAGCTGTGGTAGCAGTTTAGTCATAATACATAGCTGCTGTTGAAAGCTAAAATCAATGTCATCTGTCCCCATGAACAGAGATGAGAGGACAGACAGAAATATGGACAGAGGTACTCTAGAATGGTAGAACCCTCATACCAGCAGAAACTCTTCTACACTGTATATAGAAAAAGGTGGTTTCTTCCTCTGGAATCCTTGTCAGGATTGCAGCCTGCATGGGTCTGGGGTAAAAGGGAGTGGGTTCAAAAGGTAATATGTTCACCCTGTCTAGTTGGAAGCATTCCCCAGGGAATCCCAGAATCCCAGTGTTAGGGGACAGGAGATGGCCCAAGCATCTGCTGATGCTGTGTGCATCCTGCAATTCTTTTCCCCTTGTCCCTTATGAAAGCAATGAAAATTTGTCCAAAGCTAGTCTATGCCTGAAGAGATTTCATCTTAAACACCAGAAGAGCAAACATGGGCTTCAGTAACATGGTCAAGGATTTTCTCATTCCTTAAGAAGCTGTGTTTAATTCCTCAAGCACAAGTGGTACAGCTTTATACCATACAAATAAGCTGTTATGCTTCTCAAGAAAACAATGTGAGGGGATCTCAGGATACAAAATGGGCTGAAGGGGAAAAGAAAAGCAGAGATATTTTTGTGGAAGTAGCATACAGCCATCAGTGTAACATTGAATAACATTCAGTTCATCAGTGTTGTCTCTGTTCCAGGTCACTCACTATTTACTTGACAAGACACTCATCATAGATGAAGATACCTTGTATGAGCTTTCCCTAAAGATTGAACCCAGACTTCCTGCCTGAAGAGCCAGCTTTGCCTCAGAGCCTACAGAAAGCTTTAGTACAATGAACAAAATCATGCATGCCAAGTCCTAAAGACAGCAAGGGAAATATTGAGAAGAATGCAAGCTCTCTTTTCCAATAAGAGATACAGCACCTCACAGCATTTCCCTCTCAGGCAACAAATATGAGCATTTGAAGTGGAAGACAAAGACGCTTCCTAACTGGATTGCTACTTTGCAAAGATAATGTATAGTAGGAACTATGCATTTAATGGACAATAGGAGACTTTGCTGTGAATGGGTATTCATTGTAGCCATCTTACGTGACAATGGGGCAGATTAAAATGATGGCAATATACTCAGGTATATTAAGATAAATGAGCAAAATGAGATGGCTGTGATGTGGTTTGGGTTGATGGCTAACTGTGTTCACTAAGGCAGTAGCACATTGGTGTCCTCATATCGTGTTAACTTCACTGTAAAAACAGGATCTTAACCATCATCTACTTAGAGTGACTTTAAAGTAGCATCAGATCTGCAGCTGTTCAAAGTACTCACTATATCTTTAATACTACCCTTTATGAATTGTTACCTTCTTTAAATGTCCTGTTAGTGTTTTCAAATGTGACTGATTTTATCTATAAATGAATGATAAATATTTTTCATTAATACACAATGAACATATTTACAGCATGGGAAGCAAATGAACTAGTTGAATAGCTGTAAATAGTTGCCAGCCTTGCAAGCTTCAGCTGGGAAACACAAGGTTAGGAACTATACCTGAGACTTGAGAAATCTGGACATGCAGTGAATGGGATGGTTAGTCTCACAGCCCTAGGAAAGGCACTTTATTTTTCTGCACCTCCTGCAGCTTCTCTGACAAGTCAGGCTACAGAGCACTTTCTGGACACACTGTGGAGAGAAATATATGTCTGGTCTGGCAATGGGTAGTGATCAGCAATGAACAGTAGGAGCTGGAGCGACAGTTTTGTTTTATGTTGAATCAGTGGTTTGAAAAATGTCTATCTTTTATTCAGCCATTTGGCACTGACTTAGCTCTAAAATTGTTCACATCAGTGACAAACTTTGAATGCCAGCAAACACAAACTACGTATTTTTATCTGTGCTAGTAATTATGACTTGCATACGGGCATATGTTTAAGGAAATGTGCTATTTGTAAATGTTTTCAAATCCTGTGCTTTTGTGACATAGCAGGTGGACTGATACAATTTCTACAGCTTGTTGGTACTTCTTAAATTTCCTGATCAACAGTGGCCTGTTGTAGTTGCATGGAAACTGAGCTCAAATGCATGCTGTAAAGTGCATCATAGTATAAACCGCAGGTGTTAGCACTGCTTTAAAAAATGGGCTGGAAAAGTGTCCTTACTTTTCCAATGACATTCAGCCAGTTGAAGAAATAGGGCTATATCACTGTATACCTCCCTTAAATCCTCTCAGGGAGAGAGATGTTTAAGATAGATTGTGACCTAGGCCTATTGGATCTGAGATTTCTTATGACAGTCATGATGCTTCTTAACGCTGGCAATGAAAAACAAATCTGCCTGGCTTATGATTTTTGTCTTTATTTGCACTTTAATTATATTGCTGGACCAGCCCAGAGCTGCATAATGAATTCCTTTTTGTTCTGTCCGAGTGTAACTGCTAGCATTTATAAAATGTACCTTAGCAACTGTAAATTTCATTAAGGTTCTTCACCAGAGGACCATCTCTTTGTAAATAATTGCATGAGGAAACATCACAAATACTGGAAAATTCCTCAATTACAAAAGCAGACAGCAACAGAAAAGGAAATTCCAGAAACATTTTAAATACTTACGGCTAATGATTGCTGTAGAAATGAACATGGAAAATGTTACTTACAGAAGCTTGTTACTGTCCAAAATGCGCTTGGTCTTTTCACTAATGACTGACAAGAAGCTAACTGCATCACAGTGCATGATATGAGAAAAAAAAAAGCATGGTTTATTTGGACCACAAAACCAATTTACTGTGTATTTGCTGTTACAACAGCAGTTACTGTACAGTAGTTTCATAGAGCTCTTAAAAGCTGTGAAGAAAGAGGGGAAACGTGGTCCAAAAAGTGATTTCTTAACTTGGTTTTATCATTTCTCTGTTAACAAAGAAAATGTGTAACAACTGTCAATGTCAATTGGCATCTTTGTTGTACGCTATTAATTGCTGCTTTATCTGCCTGTACCCCATTTTACCAAACTCCCCTGATGTTAGGGTTGCAGGGTACAATCCTTCATCTTTCTCTTTTCACAGTTCGTTGGTTTGTACTTTACGTTTGTATGTCAGTTCTTTGGAGTTTCAAAACATTCAATACACCACAGGGGTGGTGCTGTGCTCGTGCTGCACAGGATTACAGATGGACAGAGAAGAAGACAAAGGATTAGACATGGGATTTTTTCCAAGGTTCTGAGAATCCATATCTTAAAATCAGATGACAATGTGGTAGTTCAGCCCCTCTGAAAAAGCACGTACCGTTTCTATGCCTGAAAGTTATCTCTTGGGTCAGGGGCACAATTTAGATTAAGAGTGCTTGATTTGTGTTCAGAGGAAGAAAAATAAAACAACACAGAAAGAAAGGTTATGGTCACAGTAATGTTTGACTTGCTGATGACTATGTAATCTTTTTGGGTGGGGATACAATGTGTTCATTAAAATACAGGAGGTGACTGCTCAAAGAAGTGGAGTGTGGATCTTGTTATCCACAAGCCTAGACAGTGTTGCAACCCTAACCAACGCTGGAAACAGCTGTTCTGCAGAAGCCCTACACAGAGAGTGTAGAGCAGTGTGTCTGCCCCGCAGTCTGGCTGTGTATTTCGCATGTAAGTGGCCTGAGTGCCTCTGCTACAGTACTGCTTCAGTGTTTGAGCTATGGCAATACTTAGTAGGCAGCAGCAACCTGCTTTATGTGAGGCTTTGCCTAGTATATCTGTATAATCCACTAGTGCAGTGGTTTCCCTGTACAGCGCACAGAGATTGCAGAGCTCCTTAGTACCAGCTTCTCTGTGCCCCTCCACCACAGCCGTATAACATACAGAGATAGAAATCCCAGTTATAAAACACCCACTCTCTGCCTCTGGTGTTCTAGGGAGGATGTCTCCAAGTAAGGATTTTGCCATTTGGATCTTGCTGTCTTTTAGGATCTTGTCCATTACAGCTTTTACGCCTTGGAAGCAGAACAGAGTTGCTTTTCTGCAGTTGGAACTGCAAAAGCCCAGCTGATTCAGGATTTATGAGAAAGAGAAGGGCTGAAGCGCCTATCTACTTGCCTTTTTTAGCTCCTCAGCCCTGCTGCTGCAACAGCAGTTTTCACATTGGAGGGGCTGCTCCCCTCGGTACTCTCTGGACAAAAGCACCTCAGGGTGTACAGGCTGGCTAGCCACAATGGGGATAGCATATTTCACCCACTGTTACCACAGTGGGCACACCTGCCAGCAAAGTCCGAGGGGAGTTTTGCAGTATTTTTTTACTGCATAAGTAGCAGCCCAGATTCAGCCCGCAGTCATCTGGGAACCTGGGCAGCAGCACAGACACGTCCCCCTCCATGTGACAGAGATCACTTGTCACACGCTGATATGGGGTTAGAGTTGCCTTCACCCCAGCCTTCACTCCCTGCCCTACTCCCTCTTCCCCCCACTAAATTCACCAGTATTGTTAGTGGACTGAGCCTGCGATTAGTCATCGTGCAGAAGAAAACATAGATATGTTGAATTTACAGTGTCAGTAAGTGTATATTCTGTCCCTTTCTTTTGACCAGTCCTGTAACACACGAATGAGTAGCTTAATAGTGAGCAATGATACTGGGACAGATTACCCTTATTTCAAAGTAAGGAAGAGATGTCTGTCCTCTTTCTCCTTTCCTAGTTCTTAATACTGATTATTGTTCTGTAGGATAAAAAAGAACTTAGCTATTTAAAGTATTTATTAACTTTAACCATGCTGATTTTGATTTCAGGATATGCTCAATATCACAGGATTTCCTCCATAATCATTATTTATTTTAAAGTTTTTACAAAAAAAATATTGCTTTATTTGGCACAATATTCAGTCTTTCCTCATTCCACTCTTATCAGCAACATTACACTTAGATATCTGATTTAAAACTCTAACCAAAAGAGACATTTTTACCCCTGTATAATAGTTCTTCATTAAGGGCAAAATCCTTCGGACCTCATTCTGATAATACCTTAGGCTTCACTGAGAGCTTTTCATAAGTACGTATTTGGGGATCTGGCTCTCAGCTCTTTGCCTGTTACAGTTTTTGCCTCTAAAGGTCAAATGTCTCTGTGTAGGATGCTTTGTGTCCAAAACGCTGCTCAAGTATGATTGTTTTGTTGTACCTTTACTTTTGAAATAGTCTTTAGGAGAATAGATGTATGTTTATTTGACAGATCTACCTATATCTAACGTGTTACTCAGTGCACAATCCAGATGTTTTTGCATGTATCGTAACTTATCTTTTGACCTGAGGTTGTTGGTTTGTATTGTTAGTAAGGCATATCAGGCAGGGTGTTGTGCCGATATGCTTATTAAACATTCTCTTTTTTCTCCTGAGTTTCAAGAGTCCTTACTGGTATCTGTTTCCTTTTTATCCCCCAGTAGTGAATAATTAAAACTATTCCTTCTGAATTACTGAGTCTTTTTGAGAAACATGGGAGGGGAAGAAACAATCCATTAATAAGAAGGGCAAAAATTGGAAAATTGAGGTTCTTTACTGAGAACAAATAGTTTGGATTACTGTGTTTTATTCTTTTTTTGCTCATGCTGCATTGCAGCTGCTGTCTCCATCGTTGGGAATAATGCTGATTTTAACTTGGAAGAGAGAATGAAGCCTACTTCATACACAGCTAGAAATGCTGTGAAGAGTACAGCACATATAACTAAATAAGACACGTAACAGAATAAACTGAACCAGCTGCACAACTCATTCTTCTTCAGATGAGAAAAGCCTCTCCCCTTGCACACCTCTATTTCCTTTTTAGGAAATTACAAGTTGGTGAGTTTAAATATAATTTCAGAAGGTATTTAAGGATTCCCCATTTCAACAGAATATTCATTTGGGCAAAAATCAATGAACTGTATAAATATAGAGTAAATAACATTGTCCCTAACTTCTTTATGTTGTTGTTTTGAGTTTGGACTTTTATCTCTAGCCTTCTGTTGGCTGGTGTCCTGCCTTGAATTTAAAGAAATAGTATAGCCACATTTCATACCCAAGTATACAAAGAAAACATTTTAGATTTGCAGTTATGGTAGAGAAAACAAGTCACATGGAGACAGAATTACTTGCAAATTGATGCCACATAGTTAATAGAGTTTAAGGCTCTGAAACCAAGTCTCCAGCATCTGTTATATGCTTTGATCACTGTTTACTGTTTTCCTTTGTTGAACCGGATAATTTCTTTAAGACAGAAAAATGCCTGTTAAATTTGATTCAAGAATTAACTTTTTAAGTAACTAAACAGTAGCATCCCATTAAGTCTGTGTAAGATAGAGGTTGCACAAATGATGTATTAAAATCAGCATCTATTCAATATTCTGGGACCTTGCAGTTGTATTTTCTGCAATTTTTTGGTTTTTCACATAAAACCTGAAATTTACTAAGAGAGCAACTTACTCTTGAAATTGTCATGTGTATTCAGTGCAAGAAAAAAAAAAAATCAAACATACCAAGCAGCCTGTTTAAAAGTATTGCAGGATAATTTTAATTTCAGGTTGTTTTTCTCACACTTTAACTCATTTCATTAACTTTATGCCAAAGAGTTGGATGATTTTACATCTTTTTCCTAAGGCCATCGTCACAGGATCATAGAATCACAGAATGGTGTGGGTTGAAAGGACATTGAAAGATCATCTAGTTCCAATCCCCCTGCCATTGTCAGGAACACCTTCCACTAGACCAGGCTGCTCAAAGTCTCATCCAACCTGGTTTTGAACACATACAGCAGCAGGGCATCCACAGCTTCTCTGGCCAAGACTGTTCCAGTGTATCTCCACCATCATCATAAAAAATTTGATCCTTATGTCCAGTCTAAATCTACTCTCTATGAGTTTAAAAACATTACCGCCTATCCTGTCTTAACAGGCCCTACTAAAAAGATTGTCCCCGTCTTTCTTATAAGCCCCTTTAAGTACTGGAAGGCTGCAATAATGTCTCCCTGGAGCCTTTTCTAGGCTGAACAACCCCAACTCTCTCAGTCTTTTCTCATACGTGAGGTTCTTTGACCATCTTTGTGGTTCTCCTCTGGCCCTGCTCCAAATAGGTCCATCTCTTTCTTGTGCTAAGGACTCCAGAGCTGCACACAGTACTCCAGGTGGGGTCTCACTAGAGCAGAGTAGACAGGGAGAATCATCTCCCTTGACATTCTGGCCATACTTCTTTTGATGCAGCCTAGGATACGATTGGCCTTCTGGGATTGAAGCATACATTACTGGTTCATGTACAATTTTGTGTCTACCAGTATCCCCAAGTCTTGCTCCACAGGGCTGTTCTCAATCTCTTTCATCCAAGAGTCTATACTGGTATTGGAGATTGCCCTAACCCAGGTGCAGAATCCTGCACTTGGCCTTGCGCAGGCCCACTCCTCCAGCCTGTCAGGCATCCAGGTCCCTCTGGATGGTATCCTGTCCCTCTAGTGAATGAACTGCGCCACTCAGCTTGGTGCCATCTGCAAACTTGCTGAGGCTACACTCAATGCCACTGTTTATGCCATTATTGTCATTAGTTATGTCATTAATGAAGATATTAAATAGTACTGGTCCTAGTATGGGCCCTTAAGGGACACCACTCCACTGGTTGCTGGTTTCCACTTGGACACTGATCCATTGACTGCAACTCTGCAGGTGCCACCATTCATCTTTTTCTTATCCATCTAACAGTCTATCTATCAAATCCATATCTCTCCAATTTGGAGAGAAAGATGTTGTGGAGGACCATCTTAAAGGCCTTGCAGAAGTCCAGATAGCTGATATCCATAGCTCTTCCCTTGTCCACTGATACAGTCACCCCACTGTGGAAGTCCATGAGATTACTCAGCCATGATTTACAATATTGGCTGCCTCTCCTCAGCTCCCTGACTTCTATATGTTCCAACATGTCTTCCAGAAGGATCTGCTCCATGGGCACAATAAGACCATGGATTATTGTTGAGAAGTATTTAGCTGAGGGGCAGCTGTTTCCAGCATTTTAATATGTTGGAAGAAAAGAACTAAATACTCTGTAGAATGATAGTCTCACTGAAATGACCGAATCTCTGAGGAAATGTGACAACACACAACACTTTTTAATCTCAGCCATGAGGAAGAAGCTTGCTGCTAGGGCTGCTCAAAATCCTCAACTTTGAAGAAAAAAAAAAACCCTGAAATTGGCCATGACTGATTGTGGAAAGGTAATGAATGAGAACTATGAAGAGGTAACTATGTCTTAAAAGTTATATTTTAATGCTCATGTCTTATCTGTGTATAGCCTAGAGCAAAATTTAGGAAGAGGAGATTTTTGCTTGTAATTTGCCTTTTCAGAGGAGCGAAGCAATCTCTCACGTTCATTCCAATTCCCTGGCTGCTGGAGCCAACCCTGTAGATAGGGGTTGTGTAGCAGCTGAAGCTGTTTCAGATTTATTTTCCTAGAGGCAGAAACTCCACTGTGTAATCCTTTTTGGAGCAGATGCTACCCTATTGTACCAATGCTCATGATGTACACATGCCTAGATTGATGGGTCAGAAAAAGGGCAATAATTATTACTAAAGTATTCTATTCTCTCCTGCTACTCTTTTGGAAGCTCTTCATCATACAGATCAGAGACAATATGTATAAATCATGTCTAAATCATAGGTAAATTTCACAGAAGTCAACAGTAGTAACTTTTCTAGCCAGGGAAGGCACAAAGTCCTATCAATGGTTTCTAGTCTGCTCTAGATATAAATATTTTATTTATTCCATTTCATTTACTTTCAATTTCATCTTCAAAAGAATGAAAGCCAGCAGAAAAAGATGGCTTTTTCCTTTTCTAACTGTGTCTGCTGGATTTTCCAGGACAGAAAATGATGGATCATCATGGTGGAAAGAGGGAAGATGTCCATAGTTCAGCATAACTGAATATGTTTTGGCTGTGTTTCTCTAGTCACTACTCTTTTGAATTCCCTGAAAACCACAATCTCAGAACTGATTAATTTTGCCATGTTGGTAATTTTAAGTTAACTACTGGATTTTCAGTACTGTTCAATGAAGGGAATAAGAACACCTGTAGAATGGTTAGTATTAATGATCTTGATCCATAGCTGGAGTGTGTTTTGAGGAGAAAGTAATGGTCTGCTGGACTGTGAGCCTCCAACCTCAGCAGCAGCTGGCCCTGCAGCAGCAGCGGAAAAACAGAACGAATATCCTCCATTGGGCTGGACATTAGAGTATGTTAAAATCTCCTCTTGTAAAGCAGTGATTATTTGTAATCATGTTCTCAATATACACTCTTGAGAAAAAACAGCATTTCAGTATTTACAAATAATTCTTTTTTTTTTTTCCCCCATTTTTAAAGTGAAAGAAAAGCTTTTCCAAAAAGTCATACAAGAGCAACTTTTCTAAAGGCTGAAGTAGTCTGGAAAAGAATTGCTGCCCCTTTCATGTGCATGACCTGCAGCAGACAATTCCTTACCTTCAGTCTTGCCACTGTAATTAAAAACATATGCATTCTGATACTGTGCAATGCTGTCTGCAACATAGCTGGCAAAAATAATGTGATCACTTTTTAGGCAATCGTGCTGAAGGTCACCAGGTGCATTTGTAAGGATTTCTCCTTTTCCAAAGTGTCCATTCCATTTTTAGGAAAAACTTTTCTCCTCCTTTGGCCAGAAAAGACACTGCTAATTATAGAGAACCTTTCCTTTCCTATGTGGTTGATGTTCTGTGAAGAGCAACTTCAACAACTTAAAATAGCTGGGGTTATTTTTAACAGGTTGTTTGGATCTAGTTGAGCTCTTTATTTAGTAGACATGTATTATGACATTAAAGTGCCTTTCTTTGGAACAATCACAACTGTAGGAGGACTCTTCTGTGCCTACTTATGCACTTGGTCATGGTGACTTTGTACCCATGCTTAGCACCAAGTACTTGCTTAAATTCCATCAGCTTCATTGGGATGGAAGTGGTTGAATGCCACCTCAGAACAGAATGTTTTTCCAGTCTGATAGCTCAGTGACTTGCATATACTCTATGTAGGTGGATATTGAACATCCGCAGTCACAGGGAAATCTCAATAAGAAGTCTGGTAAGCATTTCGCAAACAATTGCATTTATTCCCAAGATGGTATGCTTCACCACATTATTCTGTCTTTAGGAATCTCAAGACTTAAAGACCCACTGAACTTGAAAAGCAGTGACTGCCATAGCATCAGGGCAAGCTGACTGCTAGCTTATGAGGATTCTGTGTGTAGTGGCTCTTTCCAGCTGTACAGTAGCAGAGCTATTGATGTGATTAGTGATTAGTGGCCTCCTTGCAAGCTCTTCAGAACAAATATGGCATCCTCTAATTGCTAATTTGACACATCTACTAAGTAAAAATAGCTAGGCTTACAATTTCTGTCCTGATTCTTTTGAGTATTAATAAATTGTTTCCCACATATGGAAATTTGACTTTATAGACATTTTCTTTGAAAGAAATGTGCTAATTAAAAAGGCCTTCCCATAAAAATAAAATTACATTTGTTTGGTCCATATAGGTAACTTTTCTGCTCAGCAGCTTGCACAACAAACTCCAGTGCTGTACAAATTATTGGTGACTTTCAGCTGAACTCCCCGTGCAGGGACAGATGGCATTAATATGAATAGCAATTGAATTAACACTCAGCTACTGATACCTCCCCATCACAAGCAATGAAACCAAGGCAGCACTTTAATTGGGAGATTTCACATAAATATTTAGGTTAGACACAGTTGAAAATAGAGCATTATTTATGGATTGTTCTTAGCATCACAACTGTTTCTGTAACTGAGTTCCTCACAAAATAGATCAAAGAACAGTAGTAAGGCCAAGGTATTTTTAAAGTATTAATGTCATATTCTTCAGAAATCATAAGGGAACTTGGTAACACTTTTTGCCAGGTGTTTGCACAGATAGCTAGCAGGCTGAGTTTTGTTTGCATCTTTTCTTCCAGACTCTGGGCTGGAAAATAGCTTAGACATTAGACTAAGACAGCAAGGCAGTTTGGTTCATGGTATTACCTACTTCAAGGTGAAGGTCTTGGCTCAAGGCAGAATGAAAAAGGCTGCCTTTATTCAAAAATTTAAAAAGAGGTATGTGCCTCAGTCATGAGCTGCTGAACTGGAGTGTAGGGGCTGTGCTGCTGACAAAGAGACAATAGTAGCCACAGCAGAAGTATTAGCAGACAAAGATCTGAATTAAATGTAGGCTGTGGGGCTTACAGCAGGAGCAAAAGATGTGATGCAGCCTCAAAGGAGCTCTCACCGAGTATGAAAGGAAAAGCTGGTTTCTGTTTTCTTTGCCAGTTCCTGAACAGGGACAGGTTTGTTCTGCTTTTATTTCTGTACTCATGTTACCTCAAGAGATTCTCAATTGGATTTTTTTTTTTTTCCTATCAATACCAGAAACTGTGTTGGGTTGATAAAAAGCAGGTGTGGTAAAGAGGGGTGTTTCAAATACTTGGTAGTCCAGAGGCATTGATATGGAATGATTCTTTTGGTTTTAATTATGGTAGGAATGCATGGCTCCCATTAATCCAAACAAGTCATGACATTCTGGGGGAGACATGTCAATGTTTTGTAGAGTTTGAAAAAAATCTGAGATTTGTGTTTAGGAAATTGCTATGTACACTTCATGGAATGTTAAATGTACAAAGGAAAAAGGATTTTTAAAGTCTTGGACTTTTAAAAGCTGCACAGTACTGGTCTCTGTGTTCCTCTGTCAGCCCTGATAAATGTTCAGCTTTGGCAGGAGCAGAGCTAGGTGAATGGAATTGATTATTCTTTCTTGCTTTCTGAACCATCGCATGTTATTTCTTCCAGTACTTTACCACTGTGTAGCTATAGTAATTCCAGATTGGAGGCTTCAGATATCCACCTTTTACATTTCATGTTTCTGGACCCCTCTGTCTAACAAAGAGTCAAGCACTAATGTCATGAATTAAAAAGTAGAGGGTGGAAAAAAATGCCCACTGTGATCTCAACTCAGTCAAGGTCGTGTTCCCTACTCTGACCCTTTCCATCCAGGATGCATGCAGGTTGATTTATCCTGCTCTCTGTGTCTCTCAGGAGTTGTTCAGGCAGACATGTCACAATCCAGCACAGAAGCTGCTCTTGACCTTTCTCTTTTGGCTGTTACTAAATGGGCCCTTGGAGGTGAATCAATGGAGGTGCAGCTCATTGCAGTTAATCATCTGGCCAACCATTTGCTGATGTAAACTCTTTCCCCTTGAGAAGTGTTGGAAAGATGATGTTGCCGTCACCCAACTGCTACATGCCCCCCTCCTGCCACATCCTACCTATGTCCTCAAGGGCACCCTTGTGCGAGCAAATGTCATTCATGTAACACAGTGAAATAGGATTGGCCACTGCAGCAATTATTTTAATTTCCCTCACCTCCTTTTCCCCCCTCTCAAATTACCTAGTCTCCTGTCAGCACACCAACTTGTTATTCCCTTTACACTCCGGGCTCGCTGCAGGCAGCAGGTCTCTACCTTCAGCTTCAAGGTCAGTTTAACTACGTATATTGCTTTTGTAGCCTCAAATGGTAGAATTTTGAATATGAGGGTTATAAAAAATGAATTCAAAGCACTACAGGATGTAGTTTAATTTGGTTATAATTTATTGATTCACACAACTACTTGTTGTAAGAAAAAATGTTGTCAGCCCACTGTGCATCTACGTCAAATGCTGACCCTTCACTAACAGTTTAAGTAAGGAAAAAATAAGGACCTTTGCAAATGTTACACAGGGATGTGGAAACACCTTTAATTCAGTAAGGGGTTTTTGTGATTTTGATTGTAGCTCTTTGCACTGTGGAGATGAGGGTTTTACACTGGAAAATAGTGTCAGATTTATTCAGAAGGGCAAGCACTCCCTGCACCCTAGTTGGGCTTTGGTAGGAGAATTTGGGTTTCTGAATCCCACCAGGTCATGTCTGACCAGACAGATCTTCAGCTGATAGAAATTTAAAATCATGTTGTTACTAAGAGGTAATTACTAAGGGGTAATTGCCTGATCTATGAAGAGTCGCAGTGTTTTCCATGTCTTCTCTATCGATATGAATCTATTTGTACATTCAGTTTGGATTTTTTTCCAAATTATTGGACTTTTATAATCATTCACTGACCTCTGACATTACAATGAGATAGAAACTGAAATTTAGTTGATTTTTTGTAGAGATATTCCGTGCTGTGATTAGGGCACAGTTAGACAGTTGTCTGCACTGTCATTGTTTCTGCACTGCAGAGACGGTACCTTACACCCAGAACAGTCAGAAAGGCTTGAATCTTGCTCAGGGTTATCTATGTGAAACTGAAAAAAAATGACCAATATTGCTTTATGACAATTAATCTTTTAATTTATATCTTATCCTCTGAACATTTAAAGTGATACTGCAAACCAAGAGCAATGTTAATTGTGTTCTGGGCATTTAAAAATGGCCTCTCATGCATGTAGTCACTTGTGACATTTATTGCAGGTGTTTCTAAGGTGCCAGAAACTTCCAAAGATGGGCAGAGAAAACTTTCCACTGGCATTTGTAGGCTTTAGCTCAAGCTAAGGATGACTCAAAGGAATTACTTCTCAAATATAAAAGACCAGCTTCCTTCTCCCTCCACCACGTGAAAGTTCAGCTCACCGCAGTGATCCCGATAGCTAAATGCCTTAACAGTTTAAGATGTTCATATACATTATCTGTGATTACGGGCCTGAGTGAACTTTAGCAATGACTGCCATTCCTCTCAAATGTCATTCAGGAGCACATGGTGTGGCAATTAATACCACCCATGACATGGCTCAAATATTTAATCTAGTTCTATTTCTAGAAATGTCACTGTAACCCTTGTACCTTCCTTCCCTCCTTGGCTAAAAGCACATGTGCTGCCTGGTGTGAAATACAAGATAACCAATACCTCTGTTCAAATACACTAAGAGGATAATGGGTCTGACAGCTTCCTCTTTAAAAGAAGTTCAAGAAGGTAAATAATTAATAACAAAAGTAATTTTTAAATTTTTTAATATTAGAAATATTCATAAATTTGCAAGTTCCTTAAAGGGCGAAGAGGCAGTTTGTGCATTTCTCATGATTCACTCTCCTCTGAAGTTCCCAGAAAGGAACGCAGCAGTTTCACATGCATGCAGATCACGGCCAAGGATGTCCCAGCACAGTGGTGGCTGTGAATCAAATGTCCTGGAGAGCCTCTACAGCCCCTGGCCAGAGGGGAGCTTTGCTCTTTCAGAGTTTTCTTAAACTGCTCATTTAAAAGAAAGACCTTTTTAGTGGTCGTCAGGAACCTGCTGTACAAAAGCCATGTTTCTTCTGCAGAGTACCTTCACCTTTAACAGGCTTTAATATCACTGTATTGTGAACAAAAAGAGAAACGGGTTTAGGGCCCTGAAATAGACATTCTCTATTTTTTCCACCCTGGGGTTCAAACTGTGCTTACAAATAGCCCCTATACCTTAAATAATACTTGCAACCCTTTAGGCTGTTTCTCAGCCAGCACCAGATTTGTGGTAGTGACTTCTGCTGGATCTTGCTGCTGACTTTTGTCTCTGCCTGTGCATGGTAGGTGATGCATATATTAAAATATAGTTTTAAAATCAAAATACACTCCCTGCAGGATATTAATGTCCTGAATGCTGTTTACAGGTAGCTGAGTATGTCTTGGGGAAAAGCAGAGAGATAAAGGCTATGACCTCTAAGATCATGACCTTTCAGACACATTTTGATGATTCACTGGCCATAAGTAATCATGGCACAAGAGAATACTGCTTTGGAAAAGGCAATGCTGATTTGACTCCAAATTTGTTCATCCTTTTATGGTGCTGATGTGGTGGAAGAACAGGAATGATTTTGCTCTGATATGAAGAAACCTTGTTTTAGCTGACACTTAACACTAAATTCAGTGATTCCACTCTGGGAGCCACTGAGCTGTGCTCCATGCCTTGTCCTTTGGATGAAGTCATGCATAATCCTGAAGGCATACAAAGACATCTTAACTAGTTACCATGAGGCAAAGCCAGGATCCAAAGTATGAGGAGAATGACATAATAAGGGGAAAATGTGCAAGGCAAGATGTCCAAGCATTTTGTAAAACTGCCAGATTCATATATGGGGAGCCATCAAAGTGTTTTGTAGCACACTTTCCCTGCCACACACAGAAAATCCACCTGATGCTGGATACCAGCTGAGATGTACATCTTACCCTCCATCTTCAGCAATTAAATAATGCCCAGTTGTAGGCACCGCTGAAGACTGTGCTACCTGCAAAGGAAAGGAAGACAGAAGTGTTGTAATTGCTGGGTGATAGTAAAGGAAACCAGTCCTGACTGTGGTAAGGAAAAAACAGAGATAAATGACTTGAACAGGATCATTGCATAAGAGCCAGCAATCTTGGCATTCATGTTAAGAAAGCAGGTGAGCCAAACTCAAGAGGTGCCATGTGCAGCAGAAGCTGGTGCACCCTCCCGGTTACAGCACAGTCTGGCACTGCAGTGCTCATGAGGTCCATTTGTTGTATTCCTGGTATCTGCTGAGACATTTGAGAAGCTCATGTTCTTCTCTCTCTAATGCCTGCTCTTCTTTCCATCTGCCTGCAGCAAGGTCAGCACTGTCCTAACCTGTGGACTTGAGCTAGCACTCTATATTTCCCCACTGCAAAATACCAATTCTCAGTAATTCACTTTGAACTGCTGTGTCACCTGATGTGTCAGTTTCTGTTGACCTGCATACAGACTATATATGGTGTTCCAGCTTTGTCATAGCCTTACACTGACACCATTCAGTTTAGATCACATCTCTGAATACTTCTTACACAACATGCTGAAATTTCTACATCATCAAATTAGTAAGGAAGAAGCTGTTTGACTCTTAACATGCCTATCTGTTACACGTTGGGAAAACAGAATCATAGAATCATAGAATGTGGAACCTCTGGAAATCGAGTACAACCCCCTGCCAGCGCAGGAACACCCAGAGCAGGCCACACAGGAACAGATCCAGGTGGGTGTTGAAAGTCTCCAGAGAAGGAGACTCCACAACCTCTCTGAGCAGCCTGTGCCAGGCTGAGGTGGAACTTCCTGTGTTCCAGTTGGTGACCATTACCTCTCATCCTGCTGCTGGGCACCACTGAAAAAAGACTGGCCCCTTCTACTTGACACCCACCCTTCCGATATTTGTAAACGTTAATAATATCCCCTCTTGGTCTTCTCTTCTCCAGGCTAAAAAGCCCCAGGTCTCTCAGCCTTACCTCATTAGAGAGAAGTTCCCATCCCTTCATCATCCTCACAGCTTCCGTTGGACTCTCTTTAGTATGTCCCTCTTGAACTGGGGACACCAGAACTGAACACAATACTCCAGATGTGGTCTCACTTGAACAGAGTAGAGGGGGAGGGGAGCATCCCTCGACCTGCTGGCCACACTCTTCTTTATACACCCCAGGACACCATTGGCCTTCCTGGCCACAAGTGCACATTGGTGTCCCATGGATAATTTATTGCCCACCAGAACATCAAGGTCCTTCTGCATGGAGCTGCTTTCCAGCAGGTCAACCCCTGACCTGTACTGGTGCATGGTGTTGTTCCTCTCCAGGTTACCCTTGTTGAACTTCATTAGGTTTGCCTCTGCCCAAGCTCTCCAGCCAGTCAGGATCTCGCTGGATGGTAGCACATCCTTCTGGAGTATCAGCCACTCCTTCCAGTTTAGTATCATCAACAAACTTACTGAGGGTACACTCCGTCCCTTCATCTGCGTCATTGATGAAGATGTTGAATAAGGCTGGACCCAGAACTGACCCCTGGGGAACACTGCTAGTTACAGGCCACCACCTGGGCTCTGCACCACTGATCATAACCCTGTGAGCTCTGTTGTTCAGCCAGTTCTCAACCCATCTCACTGCTCTTCTAACCCACACTGCCTGAACTTACCCGTGAGGATGTTATGGGAGACAGTGTCAAAAGTTTTGCTGAAGTCAAGACAGATGACATCCACTGCTCTCCCTGCATCTACCCATTCAGTTACACCATCATAGAAGGCTATCAAGGTAGCCAGACATGACTTCCTCTTAGTAAATCCATGCTGGCTACTCCTGATAACCTAAAACATTCTTACTAGTACCAGATTTTCTGAGTGGCATGATTTATGCCATG
>JAAGNO010017392.1:34232-46641 GCA_033439905.1 Ceryle rudis
ATCCAGACCACACTTCCTCAGTTTAGCTGTGAGGATGCTGTGGGGGATGGTGTCAAATGCTTTACTGAAATCAAGATGAACCACATCCACTGCTCTACCATCATCTATCCACCTGGTTATGGCCTCAGAAGAGGCTGTCAGTTTGGTCAAACATGAATTCCCCTTGGTAAAACTATGTTGACTGCTGCCTAGACACAGCACCAGGGATAAGTTGTTCCATCACCTTTCCAGGGATGGAGGTGAGGCTGGCCGATATACAGTTACCTGGTTCCTGCTTCTTGCCCTTTTGAAGACTGGAGTGACATTTGCTTTCCTTCAGACCTCAGGCACCTCTCCTGTTCCCTATGACTTACCAAAGATGATGGAGAGTGGCCTAGCAATGCTTTGAGGTGTTTAGTTTCACCTCCAAAATAATGGTGAAGAGATTGCATAAACCATTAGGGTTTTTTCAAACTTTGAAAAAAAGAACTGTAGCAGCATATCCTGGGCAAAAGGTCACGTTCTCTTGTAAATCTTCCATGCCCATTTCCCAGAGATGAATTATCAGAGTCATTTTAAGAATAAGCTTCTGTCAGTGACAAAAATTAGAATTTTTGTCCATTATTTAAACAGGAGTTATATTTTCCTGAGAAATTCATGGTCACTGGCAATACTAGTCAAATTTTGGTTCTTGGAAGAAAAAATGTGCATTGTCTTCTTCACTTTCACAAAACGTGACACTTTCTCTACTAGACCTAGAGATCTGCTGTACTCCAGATATAATCTTAGTTGGATTATGTTGAAAAAAAATGCATGTATCGAAATAATGCATGTAAATACTCACTATTTTTCTGAACACACGATATAAATGCAAACCAATAATAAAAACCAATTTATTCTCTTACAGGGCTACCATTTAAAGCAGTGGTTTACTCATCATTTGCACTGCATGCTGGGTTGACGTTGGGCTATATTCTCTTCCAGGCATCGTATCCTCGGAGGAGAATGGCTGGCACCTTCTGTCGTCTCCTGGCTGGACGTGCAACCACTGCACTCTTTGCAGCCGCAGGCACAGGGGTGCTAACCACCGGGTACCTCCTCAACCAGCAAAATGTGAAGGCTGCTGTTCATGAAAAACGGAAGCTCTTCCCTCCAAGGTAAGGACTTGGGGTTAGGCAGTCAGCTGAGCTAGGAGCTAGGAGCACTGTTTAATTCTTTGGAGGAAGATCCCTGTAAAAGCTGCAGAGTCCTCATGGAGCCGTGCTGTCTGTGTGTCTGTCCATGGACTGTGTGACCTGAAAAACAGCACTCATAAATAAACCCTGGTTTTAGGTAGCACTTCAAGACCAGAAAGCAGGGATCTGAGATAGTATCAGCACTCAGAAAAAAAAAAACATTGCAAATCAATGACAAGCCTGAGAAATGTTTTACAATTTAGACAGAGCACTATATTAGTCCTTATTTCATCTCAGCAGCTCTCAAATGCTTTGCAGCTCAATGTATTGGACTGGCTGAACATAGAGGCTCTATCATTAGGAAATGTGTAAATATTTTCATTATACAAGTAATAGAGGAATCTCCTACATAAGTGTACTTGCAATACTCCTGATTCTGCTAATGGCTGATGATTAGAAACTCATTACAGACCTTCTCTGCAGGGTGACTTTGCTGGCCATACTTGCAAATAACCATAGGGATGACTCTGGCAGACCTTTTTTTTTTTTTTTTTGAAGTAGTGAATAATAGTCTAGTTAAAATATATTCTTATAGAAATAATGGAGTTGTACATAAAGCAAATCATTATCAGTACAAGCTAAAGATGGTCTGACTCAGCTGCAGAAATGCCTTGCTAAAGCATAACATCTTTATTTTTCCTGGCTTAGTACACCATGCAGCTTTCTGTAAATAATAATGTCATCAAAGCAAACCCAGGTAATATAGAGAAACAAGCTTCACAGCTGACATATATCAGACAGTTCCACTGACATCCATGAAGCTGTGAGAGCACTTGGGCTCCAAATTACAGAAAACTCTTTCAGCTAAACTTAATTCCCTTCCTACTTGAACAAAACAATGTTAGAGCTCTTTTACTTCTGAAAAAGGGTGTCTAAGCAGAGATTCAGCAGGGCTTGATGCACTTCAGAGCTGATTGAGATTCATTGTTCTGATGGCCCTGAGTAGCAGAAAGCTGCACTTGCCTGTCAGTGTGGTGGCCCACACAGGAGTGCAATGTGGATTATTGGAATCTTCCTCCCTTCCTAAAATTTAGTGCAAACATATCAGCCAAGAACTACTTATACATTTAGACCATGCTGTGTGCTCTGTATCTCATGATCTCTTTAACAGCGTCATAAAATACTAAGTATTACTCTTCAAAGGTGCCATGTAATTGCTTGGGATTCTTCTTCTCCTCAGCGCGGACTATCCTGATCTCCGCAAGCATAACAACTGCATGGCTGAGTGCCTCACACCGGCCATTTACTCTCGGCTAAGGGACAAGATGACTCCCAATGGCTACACCCTGGACCAGTGCATCCAAACCGGGGTTGACAATCCTGGCCACCCTTTCATTAAAACTGTGGGCATGGTGGCAGGTGACGAAGAATCCTATGAGGTAAGATGTTTCCACAGTACTGTCATATTTCGTTCAGTTTTCGTCGTATCATTCCTATGAGCTTGTTAGATGAAGACAGATTCCCAGTAAGGTATGTGCTCCTAAGATAAGTTGTATCCCAGAGAGTACATAAAGGGAGGCCACATGCATAAAAATGTTGTTTTGCCTACTCTCCTGTGTTAGGAACTGCATGAACATGAGGCATTACTACAACTGCCCCCTTTCTGCTGCAATTCAAGTTAATAAAATGTACCTGCTTGGTAACAGCTGCTACCTGCTGCTGCCTCCAGCAGCTGCCCTCGTTCCTACAACTAAACTTACTTTATGGCAAAACTATGCAACCCTGGGACAGAAAAAGTAAAGGTAATGTGGAAATTACATCGTAGAATAGCAGAGGCAGAATTGAAACAAAAGTGCCTTCTGCAAAATGCCAGACATCACTGAGCCACAGCATTTGGAGTATGATAAAAACCAGACAGACAGCATTAGGGTGGACAGTTTTATTTAACTCTGAAATAAGGAGAAGAGGTAAAATGAATAAAATCCTCATTTTTATTGACCTCTGTGTTCTGCTTCCTCTAGTCTACCTACAATGGTACCTATTACTATACAGTCTCCTAACAGCATCCCAAACACTGGGCTGCTGAGGATGGACTGGGACATCTGACATTCTGGACTATCAACTCCTGTGGTTCGGTTTACTCATGTAGATGTACCACTGCCACTGCTCCTCATCTGCTTGAAGGTGTTGTTGTGATCGGTGTCGACACACCTGAGCCAAGTGGCTCCAACGAGGACTAGTATCCCATGGCAGTGAAGACATAGGGTATTGCTGCATGACCTAAAACCAAGAGGCAAGCTGCCAGGGGACTGTGAGTGTGTTTTCTGGTTGGTAATTCATCCTGAAACCTAATCTGGTTGACCATCACATCCAGTACGTGTCTGTGGTAACTAGAGTAAGGTTGTAACTTAAGTAAGGCACCTTCTTTCTGTTGTGGAGACAGGCAACGCTACAGAGCACTGTCCAGGTCAAAAAACATCCCTTCCTTTCATATATAACCCTGTCTGCATTTGCAAAGCCCCCTTTACTTCTGCTACCCAGGAGCTCATACCGGGGAACTTCTCCTGTGGCTGAAGTTGGTGCATTGAAGAGTTTTTATGATGCTGCAGACTCTTTCTAGATTCTCTTGACTCCATAGGTGTTTGCTGAGATTTTTGACCCTGTCATTAAAGCGAGACATAATGGCTATGATCCAAGGACAATGAAGCATCACACAGACCTGGATGCATCCAAGGTAGGATTGAAATTAAATAACGAGACAATATAGGCACAGGGCTGCTTCTTACAGTGATGTTATTTTATGCAGCAGTACTTTTTTCTGATGCCACTCCAAAGACACTAATTTTAGGGTTGAGGGAAGTGGCATGTCCCTCATGGCCTTATCAGGAAGACAGCCTCATCTCTGCCTTGTTCTCAGCAGAGGGAACGGTCCCAACTGTACTAAGCATTTGGGACAGTCTCACTTGGCCCTGCTGGTCTGTTCACAAGCTTACAGATAATCATGTATCCAAGGGTTGGGAAAAGCATGAGTTGACTCCGATACACCTAAATACATGTCATCAGACCTTACCTGCTGCTCAATATTTCCTTCATGGTTCTACTACACTGTAGTTTATTATCTTTTGGGGCTTTCCTCTTATGAAGGATCTTCCTTACCTGGTCCCCTGCCTCTACCCATATCTGTGTTTCCAAGAGCCATGCAGATTCCTTCATATTTGGGGACCATGAAGAACTAGCTGCTTACTCTGCTGCATTCATTTGGTCAAAGAAACACATTCTTTCTAAAAAAAACCTGCTGGTGACTGAAACTCTGAGGGGTTCCTAGTATCGTGAGTATTTGTGATCTTATGGAGATGTCATCATGCCTGGGTAGAGAGACGCTCATCTCTTTGTATGATGGGATTCATCATTTTTTCAATGGTGGACTACAAGATGGGAAGATGTGTGTAAATTAATGTCATTCTTCCTTCAGATCACCCATGGTCAATTTGACGAGCGCTATGTCCTCTCATCACGGGTGCGGACTGGCCGCAGCATCCGGGGCCTCAGCCTTCCTCCTGCCTGCACTAGGGCAGAGCGGAGAGAGGTGGAGAATGTCGTGGTCACTGCACTTGCTGGGCTGAAAGGAGAACTCTCTGGAAAGTACTACAGCTTGACCAGCATGACCGAGAGGGAGCAGCAGCAGCTTATTGATGTAAGTATAGCTCCAGTGCTGACACGACCTTCATTTACTCTCATTGAATCTTCCTCTTTCCTTGGGGTACACGCTTTCCTGTGTGGCTAAGGAGGATAATCGCAGTATTAACCCGGTAGTTAATGGCCTGCCAATATTTTTAATATAATGGCAAATCATCCAGTGTTTGTATTTTGGTTAAGTACGTAACTGAGCAGGTCTGAAATAAGTTATATTCCAGGTAGCAAGATCTGTGCCAAATCAAATATACATGGCTGGTGCCACATCTTTGGACAAATAAAGAAGTAAATTCAGGACTTCATCATTTAATTGAGAAAAAAAAATGTTATTTTCTATATTAATAACCGTTCCAATGATAAATATTACATTGAGATAAGCATTACCTATTATCTGTATATACTGTTGGGGCAGGGGGCTTTGGCTGTGATTTCTGTATGTCAAGACTATAGTAATTCTAATTTCCCCAAACTGGCTGTAGCCAGCCGCACCAAGGTGACATATTCCCAGTCTTGCAAACTGTGTTTAAGGACTAGAAGAATCAGGCCTGTAACAAGAGTTTTCATTGTGACACAGATGAAAACACAAGGATTTTCATCATGGATTTTGTCACAGAACGTGACATCAAACAAATCTTGGATGTGCATTTTAAATATCCAAAGAGTGGCTGTACCCTGTAGCTATATTCAAGGCACATTCATCCATAGCATCAACCAAAAGGGAGCTGATGAAGTAACATAAGTATTTATAACCCTGGAACTAGGTTTCACAGTCTGGATTAACCAGGAATTAAGAATTTATGTAAGGTCAGTAACTTTTTTAATTGAATGTCATTGGTAATATGTTTATTGACAAGATGCTGATGGCCTATTTTAGGTTTTATTTCACTGCCTTTTTCAGCAGGAGAGAGTTCCTCAGAAAGCAGAGGTCAAAATAGGAGTGTGGAGAATTTAATTCCTTCATGGTTTAAGACTAAGTCTCTTGGGAGGTGGAATAAGCTTCACTGATGTAGCATTTCGCCTTGTTTTGTTTGGTTTTATGGTAATGCAAAATTATAGAAATCAGGGCAGTCTACGTTGTAATCTCAGATTCCATCTTTAAGTCATACTGTTGCTTACCTCCTCCTTCAGAGACTTGAACCCCTACGGTATCAGGCTTTCTGCCAGTCTTTAATAAGCACCATTTGATCTCAGTAAGATCAAATCAGTACTAGCTGAATGGCATTCACCACTGAAGGCACTAGGTACTTTGCAGATTTGGGCCATATGCATGTAAGAGAAACTAAGAGTACTCAGCTATTTTCTTGAGGAAAAGGAAGAAAAAAAAAATATTTCTTTCTTTCAAGAAGAATTATTGAGTGAAGCAAGCTGAGGAAGGAAATGTTCTGTCCTCATGATGAGCAAAGTGAACTCTATACCTTTTCTTTCTGCATGGCTGGGGTTCTGGCTGCATCGTGTCCATCGCAGGGTATTGAAAGATAAAAATTCTCCAGTAAGGGGAAAAAGAAGTAAAGCATGTCGACTTGTCTACCATGTCATATTTAACTTGGATAGCTTGCCTCACTATTCTTAATTAAAACTTAGATTAAAAAGAAAAACAACAAAAACAAAAAACAGCCAACAAACTCCCCTCCAAACTCCGACACACCATTTGATCTGGAAGTGTTTGAGGAATTAAGAACTAACAACTTTTCACCACACACATGAAAATCAAATACTTAATGGCTTTGGGAAAAAAAATAACAGCTGTTAAAAAAAAAAAAGTTTTCTGGAATGAGGCAAGCCAGTGGCACAGCAAGTGCTACATTTATTACATCAGAAATATCACCTCTGTTAAGTAACAGAACAAGTCTGTGACTCCAGAAGGTCAAGCTTAGCATGGATTTAATTCCTACCTTGACTTCATGCTCAGAATAAATTGCTAAATCGCTCTGATGTAGAAATATATTTTCAGAACTAGCATATTGAGTTGTTTTGGTTGGTTTGGTTTGGTTTGTTTTTTTAAATCTTTAAGAACTTATAGCCTTCTCCTACCCTGAAATACATCTGTGTGCAGAAAACATCTCTGGTGCTAGCAGTCGGGTCCCTCCTGAGTACCCCTTGGTGTATGTGGTATTAGGTCCCCAGCTCCCATTCCTCCCTACATTTGAAAAGTGGTTTTGGCAGAACATGGTCATATTACCAATGTCAGTGAGAGCTGGCAAGAGTCAAGAAATCATGCGGGTAAAGCGGTTTTAGTTTTCAGAAGGAAACAGATTCACAAGGTGTACTTTGTGATTTATTTGTACATTGATTGCCTGCACATCAAATGTAGTAGCATAACACTGTTTCCTTGAATAAACTTGAATTTTCTTTTGTCTTCTCTCTCTTCCTCTCTCCTTTTGACCCTATTTTGGTGTCCAGGATCATTTTCTCTTTGATAAGCCTGTGTCCCCTTTGCTAACATGTGCTGGGATGGCACGTGACTGGCCAGATGCCAGAGGAATCTGGTATGTTGTGTGACGTGAAGAAGCTCGTGTCATGTTTTAAAGACTGTGTTACAAATCTCCTTGCTTGTCCTAACCTTGTAGCTACTCTGTCCTCATACTCACAGCATGTTCAGTTTGTGGGGTTCTTTTTGTTTGCTTGGGGGTTTTTTGGTTGTTGTTTGTTTTGTTGTTGGTGGTTTTGATTGTTTGTTTGTTTGTGTGTTTAATGTTCTATTACTTAATTAAAAAAAAAACCCAGTAGTGAAACACAGAACGGGTAAGACATTTATACTCAGGAATCCATCACAAATGTCATCCACACAACACAACGTCATAGGTGTGGCTCCTTTGGTTTCTTATCTGATTTTTTTTCTATTTCGAGACAAAACCCGATGATTTGGGAAAAAGCCCATGAGTCACCATAAGGTCAGCAGAGCTAGGGTTACAAAAGCAGCTCTAACACTTGATTTTAGCCATGTTGTCAGCTGGGAACCACCGGTCATACAGCTGCAGGAAAATGCATTGCAAATTTCTGTCCCCTTCCTCCCTGTCAAGAGACAGGGTTTTATTTTAATTAATTCCCAGATTTGAAAGTAACCAGACAAAAATGAGATACAGAAGCTGAATTTCCTATTTAGTTCTAGGCCTGTTGCTATTCTCACAACACACTTGATATTTTTTGTGCACAAATATGATATTTTTTGCAGAAAGGGTTAATAGCTCCAAGATCAGTCCACAAACCCACTGTCAGTGCAGAGCATCTGCATCCTTCCTGTTCTAGATATTAACAGATGCTTTAATTATGAAAAGTTAGGCCAAAAAGGATTCTGGGGAATCACCTAGTCTATGTCCTTGCCCTAGGCAAGTTTAAGACTTTCAGAGGTGATGAGACTTTTGAGTGGAATAAGACGAAAACTGCTCTCCATGCAGTGCCTGACAATACTGGCTCATGTCCAGCAGCACATCCAGTATTAGTGTGATGAGCTAAACCTAATTTCTGTCAGGGAGCAGGCACTGTGAGACCCAATACACCTTATAACCTGATGGAAATCTGTGAGGATTTTTTTATTTCAGCAAGCTTCAGATTAGTTCCCTGGTATCCATCTAAATCTGAGGATTATACCTGCTCAATATTGCACTGGCAAACTCAAAGTGTAAAAAAAGGGACACGCAGTAAAAGAACAGCTGAATGTCAGGCTCTCAGTGAACTTTAACTTTCAAATTTTAAACCTGGTAATATTCCACTATTTGTACAAATGAGTCTGATCCCATCAATCACCTTCTACATGCTGTAGGAAGGCTGTAGCAGAAGAGAGAAAAAGTGAAGAAGAAGACAGGAAAAGTGACCTCAGGCTTGACCAAGCACTTAATAAACCTAGCCACAACTGATCTGTTTGAAGCAAGAGTGGGTATCTTCAGGCTTTTTCATCTTGATTGACAAGCCAGCATCATTAATGTGCTGTCCAGAAGCAATGTGCAGCTGCTGCCCTCAGATGCATAACCTGACTGATGTGGCAACTCAGTGCTACCAAGAGATACAGAGGTCACTGGGGTTTAGGAGAGAATACAGTTAAGTAAGGACATATTGCTTGGTCCCAAGCACCATGTAAATGGTAGGGTCTTTTCCTAGATGCACAGTTTTCTAAGAACAATAAAATCCATCCCTGCTGACAGAAGATGTGGGCTTAGTTTTTCCCTTTGGTGCACCTCCATCTCTGCTCGTGCTAAAGGACAACATGTTTTTCCTCACTCAGCACCACAGCAGCATGATGTGATCAGAAAAACTGCTCTTCTCACTGTGCCCAAGAAACCTATTTAATGCCATTGGCATGGGGGATCCAACTGTGAAGGCAGCTCAAATCCCTAACTTGACAGGAAAATATTGCTTTCTGGACTCAACCTCTACACAGTCCTGAAAGACTGTGATAAAACTAAGGATACTAAGAATTATTTTTCAGGGCTTGTCTTTTTAAAGATTTTTTTTGTTTCTTTCTTTGTTTGTTTGTTTTCTAATCCTTCTCAAACAGGCATAACCATGACAAGACATTTCTCATCTGGATTAACGAAGAGGATCACACCAGGGTGATCTCCATGGAGAAGGGTGGCAACATGAAACGGGTGTTTGAAAGATTTTGCCGTGGTTTAAAAGAGGTAGTATTTCAATGAGTTTATTATTCCCCTTTGTTTATTGCTGGGCTGTTGTCAGCACTGCTTACTGTGGTTCGTACTGAACTGACATCTCCAGGAGCAACAAAATGAAGTAACACCAGTTCACATAGCAACCCACACTAATGCAGTTAAAGAAGGAAACACGGGCAAAGTACTAACTGAATTGTAGGGAAAGGTGAATAAAAAGTCTTTGTTGCTTTCCCATTAAAACCTTAAGTACAGTCTGGCTTAAGAAATATCACTTTTTCCCCATTTGGTGCCTGCAAGCTGTTGGAATTCAAAAATCAAGCATTTTATTTGGATGTGGAGTGGATGCTGCTGAGGTTGTGCAAAGGACTCAGGGATTAGGACCCCTTGGCTTACTGATACTTTTTGGGAAATACAGGGGCTTGTGATTAGAACACTAAGAACTGATAGCCAGGACTATCAGGTCTATATTCTGGTCTAGATATTCACAAAGATAAAACAGCCCTCCTGAAATGGCATGTGGGTTAAACCAGTTTTGCCTAGACAATCCAGGTATGTCTGCAAGTTGGCCCTGGGCCCACTGCAGCCCTGTGTACTGCTCTGGTACAGAAAAAGTTGCTTTAACAATGAAAGAGGAGTTTATTGTGTCCCACAAGATGCAGTGTGACAGGTGAGATGTCCAAACACTATTCTCCACTACTCTTGTCCACACCATTCCTGCTTTGGATTGCCATAATACATGAAACCCTAGCAGTTAAACTACGTAAGACTGAAACTGGCTTGAAATTGTCTCCAAGACCGTAAGAGTATTCAGGCTGCATAAAACAATTATGTCTCCCCAATTTGATTTTTGGCGTTCTCACTTAATCTGAACTGTGAAGGCACAGCATTTTCTCCATCACACTGTTTTTCCTCCTTGTTACATAAATGCTTACTGGGCCAGCCTTGGACTGCTTGCTTCTTTCCTCTCACCTTGGTAGAACAACTTCTCTGGCTTTCTAAAAACACCCCTGTCTCAGAACACCCCCAGCAAGTGCAGAGCTGACAGAGCTGTGCACCCTTTCCATATCACTTCACAGCCCCCAGCCAAAAAAAGCAAGGCCAGGCAGAGACAGCAAAGAACTACAACCTCTGATTGTAGAAGCAGAAGTTCAGAGCATCCATAAGGAAGCTGAAGTATGTAGCGTGTTTGGGAACACAGAAAAGCAAAATCACCCAATGTATGCTGCTTTGGCATTGGGGTGCTTAACAGGACCAGTGTACTGGGTGGTGCCCCAGGTGACATCACTTAGAATCATAGAATTATTAAGGTTGGAAATGACCTTCAATTTCATCAAGTCCAACTATCTACTAAATATTATTAGGAACATGAAACCATGTCACTTGCAGATGCTGTTTCCAACTTTGCTTGGGCTACTGTGCTTAGCTCATGTTCAATAGAAGAGGACCTATGGACCTGGCCGTGGGAAGCGGTCAGACAGCTTAAGGAACTGTGTCCAGAGTAGATGTCTGAGGCAGAAAATCAGGACTTATTTCCCACCATCAATTCTGGTGTCCATCACCCAACACAGAAATGATGTTAGGAGAGTCCTTTATTCTGTATTTTTAGAATCATTAAGGATGGAAAAGACCTCTAAAATCACCAAGTCCAACCATCAACCCAGCATTATCATGACCACTAAACCTTGTCCTGAAGTGCCATGTCTACACATTTTTTGAACACTTCCATGCATGGTGAATCCACCACTTCCCTGGGTGGAAGTCTGTTCCAATGCCTCACCACTCTCTCAGGATAGAAATTTTTACTAATATATAATTTAAACTTCCCCTAGCACAACTTAAGGCCACTTCCTCTCATCCTACCACTAGTTACTTGGGAGAAGAGACCAATACCCACCTCACTCCTTTCAGGTAGTTGTAGAGAGCAACAAGATCTCCCCCCTTAGCCTCCTCTTCTCCAGACTAAACAATTGCAGTTCCATTAGGTGCTCCTCATAAGACATGTCCTCCAGACCCTTCACCAGCTTCGTTAAATGGAAGAAGCCTTGTGAGCATGAGCTGGTTTATGTATCTGATTCTTCTCTGGAGAAGAACTGAACTGAAATTCTATTTAGATCACAGAAGTCTAGGAAGTGTAGAACAGAGCACCAGCCTATTCAGAGGTCAATAGACCCTTGTGATTTTTGTGAACATAATTATTTTGCTCTCCTTTCTAGTATGGTCAGAGATCTGCTAGTGAAAAGCATTATATGCAAGCTAGACTGCCTCCTTATAATGGAAATATGGCTGTTAATACTAGACATCTAGAAGCCAAGTGTCCTCCCCTCCTAGAGTCATAGTATCACCTTGAACATCACATAAAGCTCAGCTTCAGCTCGTTTTGTTTGCTTTGTAGTGTTTGAGCCCTTTGGGCTAGTGTGTTGCAACGTTGATCCAAAAATACCAAGGTTAGAAACACATGGCAAAAGCTGTAATTGTTTGTGAAGATATGGCTTTGTGGGCTAAGGGTACACCCAACCACCATGACAGGGAGCTTTGTCTTAAAGTAACAAAGAGTCTGCAAGATAGTGCTTGTAAGAAAATTATTAAATCCCTGTAATATGTGCATATGTAATATATACATACATGTAAATAATATGTACATGTATGATATATATATAATACGGACTGGGGATCTTGGTACCTGATGAGTGCAAACATTTACATCAGGCCCAAAGCAGACCCTACTCGACTGTAAATGTATGCAACTCCAGCATTGTTAATGAAGTTCATCATCAGCACAGACATATGGTCAATGTATCTCAGCTATAAGCAGATATCTTAACATAGGACATTTTTATGCTGCTTTTCTTTCTTTCTTTCTTTCTTTTCTTTCTTTCTTTCTTTTCTTTCTTTCTTTCTTTCTTTCTTTCTTTCTTTTCTTTCTTTCTTTCTTTCTTTCTTTCTTTCTTTCTTTCTTTC
>JAAGNO010017392.1:46741-57923 GCA_033439905.1 Ceryle rudis
TTTCTTTCTTTCCTATTTGCCATCATAGGTGGAAAGATTAATTAAAGAACGGGGCTGGGAGTTCATGTGGAATGAGCGTCTCGGATATGTTCTGACCTGTCCCTCCAACCTGGGAACTGGTTTACGTGCTGGAGTCCATGTCAAGCTGCCCAAGCTTAGCAAGGTACGTTAGACATGTAAAAAGCCAGTGCTATAAGTGAGCTCTTCCAATTTATAAAGAAACCAATGAAAAATGACAGCTTACAGTGACTGCATGCTAGCATGATATGTAACAAGGTCCCAGGGATAATGCACAACTAACTGAGCACAATTTTATTCTGCAAATTATTGTATTTGCTAAGGAAAATTAATCTACTCAGGAGATACCACCCAAGACAGGTTGTAATTCAAGGACTGAGGAAGCTGTCCACCTCTGCCTGTCTTTCTGGAGATGCTATTATGTCATAGATAATAGCATTGCAACAAATCAGCACAATATGCAGGTAAAAGACCATGAGCTCAAACCTTTTTATTCTGACAGGATCCCAGGTTTCCAAAAATCCTGGAGAATCTGCGTCTGCAAAAGCGTGGCACTGGCGGAGTGGACACAGCAGCTGTAGCAGATGTGTACGATATCTCCAACCTGGACCGCATGGGTCGCTCAGAGGTAACATGTTCTTTTGCTTTTTTTTTTAACATGCTTTTTAACTCAGATCTGTGCTGACATGAGTCAGTTTCCCTCTGGTTGTGGTCATTCCACTAAGGTCAGCAGAGCCATGGCAGTTCTTACTCTTGATAAATCTGGTCCAGTGGAAATGCTTACTCAGATTATTGACAGGCGTGAAGTGCCTGACAAATATTCCTGTCACAGCATGAAAAAAACACAAGCCTGAGCAAGTTCCACAAATGTGACTGGCTTGCACCACGTACTGAGGGTCTCTGCTGAGAGCGTGCAAGTGCTGGAAAGGTTTGGCTATGGCAACAGGTGTCCCTCAGAATGATGATTCTTAGCATCACAGCACAAACTCTTAGACCTGCCTGCCTGCTGGAGCACCCAGCTACAAGATCACTGTCTGGCAGACTCTGTAGTGTTGGACATGAGAGGTTGTTGTGTTCCTGTTTGTGTTCAGAGTCATGCACTTTCTTCACAGTTAAGACAGCAAGACAAGGCCAGTCTTTTATCTCTAAAATAATGGAGGAGGAAGAGTTGATGCCACCTTCAGTTTATGGTGTGGCACTGAGCAAAGGATGTGGGAGAGATAGGTTTAAATCAAGGCACAGATTTGTCAGCTCTGAGCCCTCCCTGTTGGGCTGTAGGCTATGATAAGATAGGTTCATCTTAGACATTTGTTGTGCTAGAGAGTGGAAATGACCCTACAGCCTGGTGATGCCACTGATCTCCTGGGAGACTTGGGTCCCAGACCTCATACAGTTTCCTGTTTATGTATTTTATAAAGCAGAACAGCTCCTAAAAGTGAATCTACTGGAGCATCTATACCATCTATACCATGTCAAAGAGTTGCAGCCTCCTCCCACTAGCTGTGCCTGAGCCAAACCCTTACTCCAGGTCACAAGCTGTAAGTCCTGTGATACCACTACAGCTTCCATTTCCCCAGTGAGACCAGGGCTGTGCTCACCCTTGGCCACTTCAAGAACAACTGAGACAAAAGTTTACCTTTCAATACCCTGTAAGTCCAGTGATTCGAGCATTCCGCTAGTAGATAGGAAAGAGATGTTCAAGCCTCCTGTCAAACACATCTTTCACATCTCAGGCCTATGCTGTAACCTGTCAGCTGTGGTCAGCTGGGCAGGCCTTGGTTGACTGATGTCTCCTGAGGACTTTTTTTCTCCACCAGCAATGTGAACCATGATTTGGGCTCAGATGCTACGCTGCTTCTATGTGTCAGGATTTGAAGGGCTGCCTGCTTGCCCAGCAGAAAAAATTTAATTACCCTGGGGGCTTTGCTGCAAGTTAAAACTCCATTTCAATGAAAAGCATGCTGTCAAGATGTGTTTATCCAGAACAGTATGGCACTGGGAGGCTTTGGCACCTTAGATACAGTTTGGTCCTGGTCTTGCAGCCTAACACCTGAGTTTATCCTGATTCTTGGTAGGTTTTCATAACACAAAACCCTGGGATAATGCACCTGGGTTACAATAAGCCAGCCATCTGCCTTCCCTTCCTCACTCCCATTGGGCTTTCTGCCACAGGGACAGAGCTTCAGGTCTTCTGTACTTTCTTTTATGGACATGCCTTTAAACATCTTCAAAGCCAAGGGACACTCGAACAGGGTTTTGGAAAAGTGTAAATTTTGGAGTTTGATGTAGGCAGCTATGTTCCTTGGAATCTAGAATGAAATAAATAAGAGAGAAAAAAGTAATAAATTGTATTATTTGCAAAAATGTGACAACGTAGTTTATTAATACCTGAAACATCATCATGTGTGCTTTATACTAAATATAATAACACTAATAATACAAAAGGATTACATGTCATGATTAATTAATGAGTTCTACTGACAGATAGGCTAAGACTACAAATTTTCGTTTATATGAAGGCTTCCACTAAGTCAGTGATGCCTTCCTTGTACAGCAAGGATTCAAAGGATTAAGCTGATAGATACAATCCTGACCTTAAAGACTTTGAAATCTAAGTAAGACAAGTCAATCTCAAGAGGATAGAAATGTTTTATTATAAGACATATTTTCTTCAGTACACAATCAAATAAATTCCATTATGTGGCAAATGTGTTTGCAGAACTGAATTATGTTCTCAAAGGTGAAAGATAAAACTGTTTGTATTTTCGCTTTGTTTTAGTTACTGGTCAATTCAAACTTAATATGAAATTTCTTTTCTCCTGGAGGCTGCAGATTTAGACCTCTGCTTTCCCAACACAGCTTGTCTGTAAAAGACAATAAAATAAACTGCTAAACCACTGAAATGCTTTATAGTAAAATCAAAACCCTTGAAAATCAGCAACTGTCACAATACACAGACAACAGGATTTAGTCATTTTTAAAACAAGCCAGTCATTAAAAGTTACTAATGAACCATTTCATGAAGATTGAGAAAAACAAGTGCTATAGCTTGCTGGCTGATAGTACCACAGGGTGTGTTGCCCTTGTATGTCACTGCCTGTGGAGAAAGTCTGCTGGAGACAAGGTACCTTTTATTTTTCAGCAATTTTGGAAAAGGTTACAGAGACACCACTGCCCCCTGCCATATAGAATTACAACATTTGGTTCTGCTCTGGGACTGGAACTAATCCCACACCTGCCAGAATAAATCAAGAGATGAAAATAAAGGAGTGATGGATGATGTAGTGCCGGTATGAGTTTAGGATGAGTGCCTCTGTATCAGAGATGTGGGTCCTGAGCTTGGCAGACATGCCTCAGCAAAGCCAGCACACTTGGCAGAATAAGTAGGACTTCCGCAGCTAACAAATGACCACAACAGGGTTCAGTCATCTGCAGGGTAACATATGGTCCTGAGCCATGCCTGTGAAGAAGCACAAGACTGGTTTGATGAGCTTTCTCATTATTTCTCAGCAAATATCTGGGCAGGATCCTGCACCCTCACAGTGGCCACATTTGAGGTCTCTCAATTCATGCCTAAACATTTTATATAAGGGCTTTTTTTTTGGTTTGCTTTGTTCCTATAGTAATACAAGTAGGAGCGGGATTTGGTGGACATAACTATAGGGGCCTATTCGAAAATTTCTGTGGTGGTGGTCCAAATGCAGGGTAAACAGAAGGAGAGAACTACTGTGGATCTCCATTGGACCAGCATGACCCATACTGCCTATGCCACAGGGTGTGTGATCTCTAAGCTGTGACCCTCCTTACTTATAGCTTTACCTGCTGTCATTGCAGTACAAGCCAAGTTTCCCTTCCTCTATTAACAGAATTAGCTAAAGCTTCTATTACTACTATTTCCTTCCTGTTGCTGTAGGTGGAGCTGGTCCAGATTGTCATTGACGGGGTTAATTACCTAGTTGACTGTGAGAAGAAACTGGAAAGAGGTCAAGACATCAAAGTGCCACCACCATTGCCTCAGTTTGGCAGGAAGTGATTTTGCTGCTGATGGTGGCAACTGATGGTAAATATGGCTGCCATTCTGACTGAAAGGCACCTCTGTACATCTCTGTATAAATAGCTTGTGCAATAAACCACTGATAGATATCTGATGTCTCCTTAGATGCATGGCTACAACGGCAGACACCAGTCTTCCTGCAGCTTCACGAGGTTACATCCAATACAACCACCTCATTACACTCCTCTGTGGGAACTGTTTCCCTTTTTTATTTGGTTGATGATAAGTACTACCTCAGTAATGAAAAGAAGCACAAATCTCTTTCTTGCATTTGCACTTGCAGCCGTACTTACAAAGTCACCTATGAGCTCTTTCAATTGACAGATATGCTTCTCTGCAGTGACTGTCCCAGCAGCCAAAATCTGCCAGCCTGAGGGCCAGGTTCTGTAAAGTGCTCACTGCTTTTTCAGTAACCATTGGACACCATGGTAAGTTCAGCAGTTAACTGGAGTTGCACATACCTTCAGTCTTTGAAGGTGATCCATCATCAGGAACTCAAAGATGTCTCTGCATGAGAACAGTCTTCTCTGTCTGGGACTGGTCTGCATGCAGCCTTCTTTATCACGTCATCCTAAACCCTCACACATTTTCACTCATGAAGAACTCACCACATCAGGCATTATTTTTGACCTGTGGCCTCAGGCTGCAGCAAGCTGGCCCAAAAATCAGCAGGCAAATCAGTTTGCTGATATTCTGCATCTAACAAAACCTGTCACATATGGGCTGTCCCACTCTTCTACAGCTTTCAGGTTCCACGTAGTGGGGGCCAGGCTCCAGCTAGCCATCACTCATCACATTGGGACATACTGACACCTGAGTAAGAACTTGTATGTGCTCAACACCATTCCATGTGATATGCAACTTGATGCAAAGAAAAAAAGCAGAAACCAACGGTCTTGCTTCTTTTTAGCATATTGAAACATTTTCAGTGTTTCACAGTAATCACATCCAAAACACCAGTTCTCAGGTTAAAAAAAAAAATCAAAATATGCTCTGATGAATATGCTGTGTTGCTGCAGAGCTGAAAGTAGTATCAGCAGAAACTGTCTGAGGTCTGTGTGGGTGGGAAAAGGACACTGCTGAGGTGCCCATTGCTATTGTAGGTATGGATATGTCCAGCCCTGCAGAATCCAAACTGGCACTTTAGAGCCCCTTGCAGCACCTTGATCAACGCTAGTTTAGTTTATAGAACTCATGCACTGTAAGCTCTCAGAAAACAGTGAGAAAACACATATTAGTCTTAGTTTAATTTTGCTGTGGTAGGAACTCCCCTGACAAACCTGACATCTACTGTACTATGCCAGCCTGCAAAGTCCCATCAGAGGATTTTTCAGTGAGTAGTAGCTGCAGGCCTGTGACTGGATAGCAAGGCCATAACCAGTTACAGACTTAAAAAGTCACAGTTGGAATCTAACTGAGAGCACAATGGCATATTAGCAGCTCTTGGAAACCAGCATCCTGGTATGGTCTTGTTTCTTGCTCAGGAGGAAAGCTGTTGCATATAAAGTAGGTTGAAGCTTCAATATGATTGCTTTCTTCCTCAGTGATGCTGGCAATGTTCCCTAACATTTTTCTACAGGTTTTCTAAATGGTGGCTAATAAGAGTAATTCTAGGAGAGGGAAAGAGTCTTCTGCTGATTTCACACAGAAGGCAAACAAGTCAAACTGGAAGGACTTCACTGTTATCTCTCCAAAACACTCAGATCAACACAAAATTCAACTGTGGGCCAAATGTGCTCAGATTATAGCCCCTACTTGCTTTTTTTCCTGCTGATTTGCAAACCACTGACAGGTGGTGGTATGAAGTCTGGCTGGCAGCTATTTACTAACAGCCTTCCTGAGGTGTTTATGTTGGAGTTGATGATACTGCTTTAATACCTTTAAGAACAACATGGATGATGAGGTGTATTACACAGCTACTACACTGCTGGTGTTAAATAAAGGGCAGTAACTGCTACATTGGAGAGCAGGGCAGATGGCATTTTACTGTAGAAATGGGCTGACAGAAATCTCAGGAGGTTCAACAGAGGTAGAGGCAAAGGCCTGCACCTGGGATGGAGCAACTATGGCAAAAAGAGACTAGCAATCCATTTGAGCTTCACTGACAGGTTTAATATGCCACTAACGTAGGTTTTCCACAGCTACAATGGCAGAATGCACTATTACAACTTAAAAGCAAGAATACACTACAACCACCTAAAAAAGCACACTAAATACTTCATGTGTGTTAGCCAGTCTCCCGCAGTTACAAATTTACAGCATGCTAAACATTTGCTTACCCCTCCATTGTAAGGGCGGGCTCTCAATCCCAGAAAAGTGACCTGGGCTGGTGTCTCCAAGGGGGCTCTCCATACAGGCGAGACATAGCATTGGAGAGGTGACTCCCAAGTCCTAACCTGAATCTTAATGTTTTCATCGCCTGATTTACATCACTGTGGTAAGACTATGCCCGAGTGGATTATACCATCTGGCTGCTCAAGGTTGTCAGATGAAACCAACACAGGTTCTCTTTGTCCTACTTTCTCAAGTAACTGAATAGTGGTTTGGGTTGAGACTCTGGGCATATTATTTGTTAGGGGATTTCAAGGCTCAGCTCAGGCTTCAGTTCTTTGTATGGTGCAAGCACTGCGCTGTTTGGTCTGTGGCTTATGGGCAACCTAAGGCTGCACTATCTACGCAGCCCCCCATGGGTTGTCTCTGCACAGACAGGGCCTCAAGGCAATACAGGGCTGGGACACTTGTTTAAAATCTCCTGTGAGTCAGCTGCATGCACCAGACATTACCAAAACTTACTTATGAACTATGAGCCAGGTGATCCGTAGAGCAACAGCACAGGCTGGAGGACAACTGGGTGCAAAGCAGCTTTGCAAGGACTTTGGGTGCTGGTGGACAGCAAGTTGAATATGAGTCAGCAGTATGCACGTACTCCACTATGCATGAGTGTAGCCAACAGCTTGAGGGACATGATTATTTCCCTGCTGTTTGGTACTTTTGTGACTTCATCTGAAGTACTATGTCCAGTTTTGGGTTTCCCAAGTACAGGAAAGAGAGTGACAAACTGCAGCAAGTCCTGGACAGGGCCAAAAGAGGGTCAGGGGAGGTGGGGCATGATGTATCATCTGTTCAGTCTGGAGAAGATAAAGGGGAGATCTTACTGAGGTCCCCAACTTCTGTCTACATCAGAGGATGCAGAGAAGACCATCTCAAGACTCTTCTTGGAGGTGCACAGTGATAGAACAAGTAACAGACACAAGCTGGGACACTGGAAATTCCAGTTAGATATCAGACCTTTTTCACTAAGAGGGTGGTCAAAAACTGGAACAGACTTGGAGATACTCAAAATTCAAGGAACAAGGTCATGAGCATTCTGATCTAAGCTGACCCTGCTTTGAGGTTGGGGTGGGATGGGAGGGATGTGTTGGACCAGATCACTTCCAGACCTCCAGCCTCCATAATTCTGTGATCCCGAGAGTGAATCAATTATTGTAAAATACCTGCAGATGAGTAAATAAGACAGAGGAAAGCCATGGCCATCCTGTGTTCTGATCAGACAGGGAATTTGTGTAATTGTGGCATTCTCTGTATTGTTGGCTTTCAAGCGTGTCCTTCACAACCAATTCACTTTCCTCATATGAATTATTTTCTAAAGGCTTGTTATTTGCCATCTATAGTTTTCACTCCTATGATCTTTCTCATTCTCCATGACCTTTGTACTGTCAGCAAGAGATGATTAATATGAATTATGCATTTTCATTCTTTATTCCACATCACTTCACTATGTAATATTTCAAATGAAACTTGGACAGTCACATATCTACTAACATTATGCTGGACATCTTTACTCAGTCCTACTCCATCATTATGGTCCTCAGACCAGTTTGCTGTCTGCTTGGACCACATTTATCTCCAAGTCAAGCATGTCCTGGGGTTGGGGGATTTGGGAGGTGGGGGGGTCTGTTTCTGTAAGCCTTCAAGGACAGCTTAGAGGCAGAAACACTGGAACTGCACTGCTTCTAGAGGATATGCTCTGGTGAATGTGCGCAGCAGAAACTAAACACCGTCAAACAAAGAAAGAGAGTCACACAGACTCTGAATGAGTAAGAATATATAAAAGGTTAAAAAGCTGGCTTGCTGCAGTAACCCTAGACATGTGGTGTTGCTTCTAGCTTTCTCATATTTTTCTCCCACACCACCAATTTTGCACTGCTGAGATCCTTTTCTGACAACAAACCTCTTTCCTGATAGACTCAGACACTAGTTCTCTATAAATCTTTGAAATTTATTTGCTTAAATACTCCAAGAACATCTATATGCCATGCCCCAAGTACTTTTATAATCTTCTGGACAAACACATCAGTGACTAGGGATCAGCAAAAGTAAACTCTCAGGTCACGCTTCATCAAAGCCCTCCAGTGGTTCATCAGGCAGTTCAAGCAGGAGAGGAATTTGCCATTAGAGGACAAGAGAAAAGTGGGCACTGTACTCTCAGCTCTACCAAGAAACGGACAATTGCTTTGCAAGAGGTGTCTCTATACAACAGTGAACACAATCTACTGTGTTCAAACTACCACACAAGTATTGCTCTAACAATAAATACCTTGTCTAAATGGCTGGGGTGATGGGAATAAACTCTGTGGACTTGCATTTGCACCACAGGGGAACCAAAGGCCCTCAGAAAGCTACAGATCCCTTGACCTGTACACTAGGTCAGCATAAGGACAGACATACTTTTTCAGGGCATGTACAGGGTAAAGAAAGAGACAAAACAGTAGATGAGAGAAGGAGAGGCTGAAAGCACAGGAGAAAAGAGCCAAGGAAAACAGAAGTTAAGTAATCCTCAACCAGGCAGGAGCATAATTACATATATGGGGAGATTAAGCATGGACACAAGCTGAATTATATGTGCCATGCCTGAACTGGGTTTGGAGTTGTGCTGAAGTTAACATACACAGTGACCAATCCTGAGAAAAGCCAGCTCTTGAAACAAGCCCATGGCCTGTCTAAGAAGCATTGCCAATAAACTGGAAAGTCAAGGGTCAGCTCAATTGTAAAAGTCAAGCCAGGACCAGGGTGGGAGTCTGCACCAAGGTGAGGGAGGCAAGAAACCTGAGCACAGGGCACCAAGTAGCACATGTGGGGCTGCCTTGGGAGCAGGCAAGGAGCGCTTCAGGATAGCGGATCCAAAGAGATACACACATATACCTTCACAAAAAGGGATAAAACTTCCCTCCACTTGTTAGTTGAGTTCCTACGCCATATGCAAAAGACAGATTTCCATATACTAAAAAGTACTTTCATTTGACTGTGTAAGGTATTGAACAAACAACTACTGCTTGGAGCTTTTCAGTTTTCTGGCAAGTTTTAAGGTCTATCCATCACTATAGGGCTGAGTATGTGCTGTTAGTGAAAAAAACAAACAAACAAACAAACAAAAAACAGCAAGGCAGTGGAGTGTTTATCGTAACACTTTTTTTCCCCAGGAACACAACCCTATGTGTGCTATAGAAACATCTGAGTGGTTGAAGTCTGACCTACTGTGGTATCTTTGAATTTTGGCTTTATTCCACTCACTGATGTTCACACAGCTCATGGAAAGAGCAAACAAAATTCACACCTTGCTAGAAGGGTTCCCAGTAATGAAGACTTCAGTAGGTGGGGGACTACATGCATGGAAATGATTTATTTTCTGAAGCCTGATTTAAAAGCTTAAGACCCAAGGCTATATCTATGACAGTTATAACTGATTTCACTCATGACACGAGACACCAAAAATTGTTCTTTGTGCTAACAAGAACTAAGTAGACAGACTTTGTGAGTTCATGTCACTCTTTCAAGACAAATGCATATCTGAACAGACCAGTTGTACTTTTTCTCTGGAAACATCAAAAAAGGGAGCAGGTAACATGGGGAATGACTTACAGCTAATATTTATATGCAGAATTACTTTACTAGTAAGATTTGTTCAAATGTAATTTAAAATCTGCCAAAGTAATTAATGTTCATCTTTCTACCGTAATGCCTTTTACAGTTTGCTTTCAGCTCAAGGCTTAATTAAAAGATTAAAGACTTTAAACGGTCATTTCTTTTGCCTGCAACAGTGCCTGAAGCCATGGCATACACCAAAGTGCACTATGTATAGCACAGAAGTCCTACCAAGCCTAGTCTTTCCAGATGGCACAAGCATACTATCATCTACTGCACAGCATCATGTTGCTGATTGATACTGCATTTTTAATTCACTCACTGTAAATTATTATAGCAGAAGACTGGGGTGCTAATGAGAAAATACCAGCTGTATTACAATACTAAGTTTACCAGTAAAGAAGGACAATGAACGTATTTAGTTCACCTACCCACTTTTCTGGGAACTCAAACACATCCAAGAGCTTCCCAGACTAAAGGAAAAAGAGTTGATTAATGACATCAGTTAACTTTAGTTCATTTTGTGCACACATATATCCTTGTCTGAAATTAACATGTTGCCCATAACGTTTTCTGTCTATGCCTTTATCAGAGGATCTGTCTTAGCTCTTGTTCCAGTTTTGCAGCTCTGCTTTCTGAAACAGAACATTCTCTCAGTTGTGTTCACAGTCATTTGGCAACAGAGGCATGAACAAAATCATCAGGAAAATGTATGCACCTCATGGACACCAAAAATAACCTGATTAAAAATAATTAGTGTCTATATTTTTAAAGTTTAAAAAGGCTCCTATGTGCCAGAGACTACCTAGCTAGACAAACCTGTGTCACCAGATATGGAGATACTTACATATACACACATCTGCATGTGGACCTCCCTCCTCCAAGCAAGAACACCTGCTCAAACACAAGCCATTCAGGAAAGAAAAGATAAAATAATAATTCTAAAAGTTAGTGGAAAAACCTGAAAACATGCCTAGGTGCCTAGCTCCAAAAGAAGTCAAATAGGACACACCTAAACAAGAGCTAATTACCTGTTGTAATGTATCTTGAGAAGAATGGACACATGGCCCATCCAGACTCAGTATTGCCTTGGCATGTCTGGGCTTGCCCGAATATAATCAGGCCTGAGGGGCGAGCGGAGACATGTCAAGGCAGAGCAGGCTTGCAGGAACAGTAAGCTGAGGCCTG
>JAAGNO010017393.1:0-17121 GCA_033439905.1 Ceryle rudis
AATGGCTAATATGCTATAACAGTTAAACAAATGTGTACCTTGCCATTACTTGCTTGTATTAAATGCACATGCTACATTCTGTAACACTGCAAGCTGCAGCATTATGTGCACATTGTATACTTATATATATAAACATGAAAAAATACACTAAAAATTCAAGAGATAAGAATTTTAAGAGATTTATTAGTCTTCATAAACTGAGCTTACCCATTAGTACATTTACGTATTAGATATGAAATTAAGCTAATTTTTTTTGTCCATCTTTTTCCCATTATATTGAGAAGGTGGTAGTACAATATTTTTTAAATTGAAATAGAAGAGCCTGAAAAGGATCTACCAATCAATTATTTTGCTGGTTTTTTTGTCTGTATGCATAACTATTAATTTGTCAAATATCCATGGTTGTGAAGTCCTGAAAGACAATCTAATAGAAAATGCTGATCAGATGTTTGCTCTCCTACCAATTTCACCATCAAATGATATATAAACAAAAGTGAAAATGCTCTAGTAAAATTATTTATAGTACAGTGTAATTCTGTTACATGATTTCATCTTTATTAGCATTATAACATTCTGACATTTCATAATTAATATTATTATATATGCTAATTCTTGGTAAGGGGTATAAAAGAGCACAGCTGAGCACATTCTTTCTTGTTTGCCTAATTGATCTCAGCAGCTGTATACCTTATTTCTTCAATAAAAACTGGTAAATACTAGTTAAACCAGATAAAGATTTGCTAGTGCCATTTCCAATCAGTAGATGATTGAAATTACCATATACTAAAATATACTTGTTTTCTTGAGAAGTTTGAATTGGTGTATCTTTATCACATATGTAACTTCAAATGCATATACCAAGAATCAGTCCATTCCTTTTGTTTTGCTACGTGGTGTCATCAAGATGAAACTTAAATGACACGTAGTGTAATAAAACATTGCTGTGATTTATTATATATTAGATCATTTTATGTATCCTGCACATTTATGTGTTCAATTAAATGAAATTTTGCACACTTTGCCACCTTTTATCAGAAAAGCTGCCATCTGATGCGCAGAAACAATGTTTCCTGTGCTAGGGAACAGCCTTTAAAAGGATTCCTGGTTACTGCTGTATGACCAGCATTAATCAGGAAACCCCTACACTTCTGTAGTGTGGATATGTTTGTAGGGGAGCTCTGCCAGAAATGTTTCCTACTGGCTGCCCGTGTTCACTGACTGAGATGGCAGAGGAGCCCACTTTAGGTGGCTACAGCCCACACCAGGGAGGAAACAGCAAAGGCTACACAGTGACACACAGGTGGATGTGCCACCCTCTGCTTCCCCTGATCCTCTCTTCATTGCCAAGTGGCAGCCTTCCCTGTTCCCATTACTGCCAGTAGACCTGATTTGGGAGAATTCCTGGTTTAAAATACTAATTATAAAAGAAAATTGCATTCATAATTTATGCTAATTACTTGACAGTCCAAACAAATGTCTTTCCCAAGAAGTTCTCAGAAATATCTCAAGCTTTCTCAACAGTTTGAAGAGAAATGCATAAACATACAGTATCCTGAGCATTAACATACACATTTCTGAATATTTTGGGATATATCTATGATTTCCTTTCCCTTCATAAAGATGAAATTAACTACAAGATATTATTTTTCTAGCTAAGATAGATTTTGTGTTACCTTTTGTTTGTTTGCTTGTTTTGTTTTCTGGGGTTTTTTATTTATTTTATTTATTGTTTTGGTTTGGTTTGGTTTGGTGTTACAGTCTTTGTTTCATTGGCTTACTGTTCCATATAGCATATGCCTCTGGCTAGCTCTAGGAAGTGTCACAGCTTCACTGTGCATTAGTTCCATGATATCATGCTACAACTGCAGCCTCTAGATAAAATAATTCTGTATTCTTTTGTCAGGGAAATTGCAAGCAAATAGATCTGTTAATGTCAGACAGTAATGAAATGCTGGCACTTTAGACATCCATATACTCTGTGTAAATATTATGCATGATCTATTTAAGGCCATCCTTAGAGTAACTAAAACCAGCATGGGATTTGTGCATATATTACGGTAAAACACTGCGCATAGTTTGTCACTCCTACTTCTGATGTGACGTGTTCTAACAAAAGCAGCCTCAGTATCCAGACTTGCAAGATGCTGAGCACTTTCAATTCTAGTGAAGTCTGCCACTGAGAACAAATTATGTCTTACAACTATTTACATGCTGTGGCATAAGTCCCATATGAGCCTTACACAGTAAGTCTATGTGGATGTGCACACAAATTGAAATGCACTTGCAAAGTGCACCGAATTGTGTGATACAACTCATGCCTTGCCTTTGCTTGGCATCTCCCTGGTGACCAGTCCCGTGGGTGCAGTAACAGGTGACCCATGCTGGTGGCCTGGTGATTCCATTACCTAGAGTAATCTTCAGCACAAGCACTAATGCTATCTCTGAAATAGTTTCAGAGATTGTCAGATGCCTAAACAACGAACATAAAACATGACTGACTTACTTGAAGACTGTTAAATCTGTTTATATTTCACAAGATGTGGGATGTAATTTTGTGGCAGATGCTTTTATGTATCTTTTTCATATTTGCAAATTTTGTGTGCCATAAGATCTGCCTGATAACAGTTTTACAGAAATATTTAATTAGAAAACATGCACTAGTATAACAAAGTTTTATTTCAGTGTGATGTGATTTAATTGGTAGTTTCTATTTTCCTCGGTGTTTGTAGCCTCCATAACATACTGTTCAACGATAAGCTTTTATGTCTCTTTAAAATAAATTTTATATATTCATTTTGTTACTTCCCTAATGTTTCAAAAACTTTCTTTTCCTGATCATAAATGGAGTTGGCTTTTGAATAAGGTTCATTCTGAGAGTGATATTTTTCCCCTTTGTGTGAATTGCATGGGAATTGCTTTTGATTTAAATGCATATATTAATCACTTGTAAATATTCACTGGGTAGCATATGAAAAGTTTTAAGCTAATGAGTGGGTGGTTGAGAGGCTCACTTCAGCTTTGTGCTTAACCAATCACTGCAAGCAGGTGCTCTGCCACTGTACTCTCTTCCCCCATCATCAAATACATGAAAGATAACGAGACAGAAAAGAGTGGTAGATAATATTTACTGGTGTAAACTCAGACATGAATTGTCAAAATACACTTAAGTAAAATAAGAATTGGAGGGAAAGTAGTCCAAAGGCTGTGGGAGCAGTTAAGACAGAGGAGAGAAGCAATTGAGTAAGTGGCAACAAAAAGGGAAGAAGTAGACCTAAGGAACCAGGGACAAGGAAAAAGAAATAAGAATATCTGACCAAGACACCAGAAAGCTGGCTTATTTCTCATTGATGGATACTACCTTATGTCAGATAACACAACTTCAGACTTTTTAGGATTCCTGTTATTTTTACTGAGTGTGATTTTTTAATTTTAAATAAATAAATAAAATAGTGTAGTACTTCAAAAAACTTTCTCTGATTCCAGATTTTGTAAAAGTAAAGAACAAATCATTTATAGCAGCAGTGCAGTAGTTACTGCAGGTTAGTCTGACTTCAGTCAAGACGTATTTACATTGAATACGGATGAGTATATATCATCAGGTGAAACTCTATAGCTTATGACTTCATCCGTTGTGTACACTTCACAGATTTAAACACTGTTAAGCAATTTTTCCTTATTCATGGTGCTCATTTTTGCTTCTCTTCTATGTTATATAATAGTCTATAAAAAGTTTTATATTCCATATATTTACTTTGATAAATTCTAAATATCAGCTGGTGCATTAAGGAATGACAGTAATGCCTATCATATATCTCTACTCTTGCTCTCTTTCCACAAAGGGCTTCCCACTTTGAATTTGTATATCGTTTTATACACATGCACAAAAAAGAAGCTGCATGTTTATATTACAGAAGAAGGTAAAAAATTAACTGAAGCTATTTAAGTCAATGAGATTTATTTATGTTTATTATAATGTAATTAGAGTTAGGCCAGTGGTTTTGAAAACTGTGTCTTTCTGCTCTATTTATTAACATGTATATTATTTTAAAGTGAATGAATTTTTTATCAGCAAGGACATATCCTTAGTAACTGCTGGTTTTCTTCTTTGATTTTGACTCTTTTAGCTCTCACTTTCTGTGCTTTTTCACTACTTTTTTTTTTTTTTTTTTATGTAGTAAACCACTCACTGGAATATTTCTTTAACTTGTAAAAAAAAAGAAATAGTGAAAATAGCAATATGTTCACCTGTATGATAGAAACAGAAGGTAGACCTTAAATTGTTTTTTCAGTACCTAATTATTGAGCTATTGATTTTATATGGTAAAATGTATTTTCCTTTGATATATCTTCCACAGATGGGTCTTTAGTTCTTGTTTTTGTCTTCTGTGTATTATTTATGAAAAGAGAGTCCTCTGTATTTCCTTTACTACCGACAGTCTACCAACAGTCACAGCAAATTCCACTGCTTCCTTAAATAGTTCAATTTGACATTGCTCTTATAACAAAGAGTAGTTCTTCTTGACATGAACATTCTGTTAATAATTGATAAAATTTACCAAAACCAGTCATCATATTCTAAGCATATGCCACTCTGTGGGGTTTCACCAAGGAAAAAGGAACTAAGTAGGTAACTGAGTGGGTTGGAAAAGATGAAGTAGGTACAAGACTTTTAGCACAGCAAGCAGTAATTCCTGGAGTGGGAGACATGGTCCACCTTTATGTGGTTCCCTCTCTCCACCCATTAATTCCCAGTACAGATGTAGCTGGGGGACAGAAGTCCAGGCTGCCTTACCTGGCATTATGTTTTATCCCCTGCAGATGGTTAGTGAAAACTATGTAGAGCCAGAAGCCACAGCAACCCTGGCAGGATTGAACTGCTCATAATCTGTGTTGTGTGCCAGCTTGGGTCTATTTCTGGGGTTTTAATTTGGTTCTCAAAGTTTATTATTGAATGAAATCTTTCTTATTTCAGTGTCCATTATCCCCCTACTTTCTCATGTCAGCTACCTTCTGCACCAATAATTTTAGCTCATAATTCTGTTTTTACTTATTTCAGGGAAGGATAGGACATCCCCTGGGATTGGAGCTAACAGCTTCAGTTAAAGATCTATACAGACGAGGTCATACACTTTGAACAATTGTTTATAGTAGTGACAAATGTATCGATCCTGCCAAGCTCAGAACTATTCACTAATCCTTGGAATTAATTTTATCTCATTAGCACCAACACTGGACAGGCATTCAGCAAAAGAGTTCAGGTGCTACTCATAAATATCTTTATTTAGGCATTGAGCTTATCGAGTGAGATTCACAAGGCTGACTCCAGATACTCAGAATAGATTGGTAGGAAATTTTGACGTTAGACTGAGACTGGTGCTGTATTTTACATGTCCAAGTCAGTGAATAGGAACAGAAAAAAAGAACAGAAAAGGAACAGAAAGAAGGAACAGAAAAAGGAACAATCAAGGAACAGAAAAAGATGGGAGCTTAAACTTGTGCCTTCTACATAATTCAATTACTTTTCATGCCTCGAGGTAGTCACCTCTGGGAAACTGAAATGCATAGCCAAAGACAGTTATGCACAGATCTAAGTGGGTTCAACATAAGCTGAGAAGGTTGATCAAAGCCATATCTGTTGGTTATCACTTTCTTGAATTTGGGACAGGATGAACTTTGAAATAGGTGTATAAACATTCAGCAAGCTGGAAATAATACAAAGCATGTCCAGTATTGTAATTGGAATTGAAATTTTTGTCTCAAACTGTCAATACAGAGTATCCCAGCTTGAAGTTTCTTGACTCTCTCTCCTGAATTTAAGCAACTAAAGTTGCTTGCAGACAGGTATTTCAGTAACAAAGTGTTTCACTGAGTGCTTGCCTTTGATATTTATTAATGAAAGTGCTATATAAGATCTTGGGATATAATGCCATCTACTGGCATTTTATTTCCTAAATAGGAAAAATGTACATTGATTAGGGTTATGGAAGACCTCCCAGCTTCCTGGAGTGGCTACTGCATGCTCTCAAGGATACCACAAACTACAGAAAATGACACTAACAGGTTGATTTATTTGCTGACACATAGCTGAAAGAAGACTGATGCACCAGAAGGTCACAGAGCTCCCATGGCTCCCACGTCAGCTCTGCAAAACACATATGGATGTTTTGGATAGCCTAGAATATCTAAAATATCCCTACATGCTTATGGATATGTAGGAAACTGAGATGAGCCCTAGATCTTCTCTAAATATAAATGGGATCTTAAGCACCTCTTTATTGACCACCTGCATGCAAAAAACTACATTTAGTTAATTAAAGTAAGTGAAGGACACTTGGTTCTCCTAACAGTTGTGTGGGGACAGCAAGGTAAATACCTCCTCTCTGTTTCCTTTCACACAGAGCTGAGTTAATTAATTTTTGCAGGCATCTAACTTTAAGATACCTATGTTCAGTGAAAAGTGAAGCATCCTGCAGTTCAAACATTTCTAGCATACTTAAATGTTACAGGCAGTAAGAGAAAAAGAATGATTGGTTTCGTTATTATTAAAGTGCTCAATTATACAGAACAATTTAATAACAACTTTCTAATACCCACTTTGGCTTCAGTATTATTATATGTATTTTTTTATTACCTTTTATTATTTTTAAATATTGGTTTTATAAAGATTCTTTAGTTACTGGTAAAATTACACTTGAACAGACGGATCTTTTGCAAAAGCTTTAAGTACAGGATAACTAGGCTCCCTGGAGCAGATATTGGATATTTTTTAATATGTACAAAGACAGAGAGTAAATTATCTTTGGCCCCTCTATTAGGAACAAGATAACATTGGTGTCTAAGACTGGAAGCATTAATTACAAATTTAAAGAGCAAAAAGAGAAAAATTAAAAGTAGATTAAGGCTATCTCTAGAATTTCAAATAGGATGTCTTTTGGTTTTACAGTATAAAGTAGACATATCCAAGATATCTAAGTGGTGTCTGATTTTTTGTTCAACTTTGGATATTATTGAGGATATAGGAAAAAGCATCTTGGTTAGGACAGTCCCCTATCACACTCATGAGACTGATCAGATCCAGACTGTAACACTGGCATTCGTTTATGCACTAAATCCCAACTTTGCAAAAACAATTGGTTAGAAATGTTTTTAAAGTTGATCTAGTCTGTCCAAATACTTAATAAATTTAGTTAACTACAATTATGTATTTTCTATATATATGTTTTCCTTATTTTAAAGAACTTACAGCACTTATACTGAGCTTTCCAAAGGACACTGTTCACTAATCTGGACCAAAAAAAAACCCCAAAACCCCACCTTTTCTTTCAAACATACTACTTATCATACCAACCAAGCAGGAGTTTCAGAAAAACATCTGAGATGACCTATTTGTAGAAATGCTCATATTAGCTACTCAGTAGGCCGGCTTCATATTGTTATTTGTCTTAAAACTAAAAGTTATGGTTTTTATTTAGGTCTGTTCAGAGTTTTCAGAATTGCTTATGCATTTCATAGAATGAGTGTCTCTCACAAAATGTCTTAACAGGCTGTGGAGCAAAGACTCAAAAACAAATCCTATTTTTGGCTATACTGGGTTATAGTCTTGCTTTATGTCTATTCTTAACAAAATTAACTTAAATTCTTATGTGCAAATTCATAAAAATTCAGCAGAAAAGGTTGAAAGTGGGCTTACATAAAACCAGTCAAAGTATTCTGGAGGAGACTGCAAATATAGGCTTCCCTCAGGCACAAAAGGGAATTTATTCACAGTTGCTATGTCATAGTGTTGCTTAAAACCAACCATGTCTTCCTCTTTATATGCTTTGAAGGACAGCTGTGATTCTAACAAGTAGTTCCTGTGCAAGAGCTAAATGATAGAGCAACTGGCTCTTGGATGTTCACTGAAAGATATGAATGCCAAATTATAATTATTTTTCATCCCGGGGGGCACATGAAGAAACAGAATGTCGGATGAATGTTCAATTAAAATTAAATAACTAATTAAATAAATAAAAACAAACGCAAAATAGCGCATCTATGCTCTTCTATGGTCAACATTATTTTACACAGAGTTTTAATATTACAGTTACTGTCTATTTAAATTACACTGAAGTCACACTTTGGGTACTTTATTCCTTTTTTTCTTGTCTGTTTTTTTTTTTTGCTGTTGGTTAGTTGGTTTTGTTTGTTTGTATGTGTTGAGGTTTGTGGTATTGTTTGTTTGTTTGTGGTGTGGTGTTTGTTTTGTTGTGTTTGTTTTGTTTTGCTTGTTTCTTTTCTGGGTTGGTTGGGGTTTTTTTTACAGGCTTCAAATTTATGTATCTGTCCTACTAATGCCATCTTTCAGAAAAAAAGTTCACCTAGGGCTTTCCAAATCTTACATGAGTGTCATTGCTTCTTAACCATGCTTTCTTAGTCATGAGTGTGCAATTTCGCTTGAAGTTTTATGCGCCAAGACAATCATTTATTTGAGTTGATGTTTTCAGTCCAGCACATTCTTCTCTGTCTTTATTCTTGGGAAAATTAGTATAATGTCTTTGAAGGATGTCCAATAGAATCCTTAATTTATGTAGTTTCTCTTTATTTTCTGTATGGTTTTAAAAGCTTAGTTCAGTGCTAGAAGCAGTATAAAATAATGGAAAGGTTACACATTCTCCAGTAGTATGAAACAGTTAGGATTAAATAGATATGTAAACTTAAAATATTTCTAACTACTAATGATTTTCACATCTTCACCAATATATTAATGCAGGTCCTTTCATCTATCATCTGTGTTTTGTGCCTTTTTTTTTTTTTTTTTAAGAAATCACTCCTTCAAATAGTTATATGTTGAATGAGTCTCTGTTCTTGATACAAATTATCTCATTAATACAAACAAATAAATAAACTGGTGCTTCTTCTTGGAAACATTTTTCTTTAAACCATGTTTTGAATAATTAAGTTTAACTGTGACATAATATACACTTACTCTAATTAACAAGCAGTGCTGAATTAAAATCTTTATTAAAAAAAAAACAAAAAAAACCCCCAATACCCCACAAACAAACGAAACCTCCACACACAAACTTGATTTTGTGATATCTTCTTTTTAGAGTTAAATTTCACTCCCAAAAAAACCTACAGTACATAACATGTAGAGTTCTACACCACAAATACAAAAAAAAAAAAAGTAAACCACTTTCCTATTGTTTCCAAAGAATAAGGAAAACTCACTTAATGTATTTTTATGCATGTAATTTGAGGATCAAATGAATAGAATGCTTTCATATCAGGGATGGCTAATTTTGGAGAGAGAAACTCTTTAGTCTGGAAATTAGGTGCCAAAGAATAGACATAGAGGAAGTCCGTAAAACCATAAACTAACTGAAAAGGGTGGAGGAGGGGGGAGGGGAGAGAGGAGGGAGGGGAGAAGTGGTGATGAATTGAAGTGAATCATTAAAAGCAGGACCTATGAAACAAACAAACAAACAAACAAAACAACAAACTCTGCAATTTGTATTATCAAGCTGTAAAGTATGCTGGTGCGGAATCACCAGGCTGTTTTCCTTTTTTTGCCTAAAAGAGTGCATCTCCTATGATTATAAGTATCAATATAGAGTACTTTTTCCCTGTTAAAATAGCACTGCATCACTGTGTCAGAACCATAAATGATTTGTTTGTATCTCAAATGATACCTAAGATTTGAGAAGACTTTTTTCACCTCTAGTTCTTGCAGTTTTCTCAACAAAGTTTTTGAATGTCTGTGGAGAGGAGTCTGAAAGGTTTCTTTCCACATAGTCACATATCTTCTCTTTGGATTTTGCCACAGAAGGGTACACCTGCATATCAGTCAACTTTGTGTAAGGCCGCACATATCTGTTCACTTTTGTAATCACATAAATTCATAAAAATATTGTCAGACCAGGCACAGGTGCACAATGCTAAAGAACATATATGGCCACTCTGAAATACAGTCCATAATGCTCTTTTGGTAATGAGGTTCTTTTTCCTGACAGCATGGAGAGAGCAGTACCACCTGTCCGTATGAATTTTATCATGGCTATGAGTCTTATGGTTTATGTTTAAAAAATAGAATGGTGGAAGAAAGACTGATGCAGAGCTTAGGGGAAGTAATGTCCAGCTGACATGAAGAAAAAGTTGTATTACAGGAGGCTTGTGATAAATGCTTAAAGATAACTTGGAGTGACAAAGTATATATTTGCAACAGAGAATTCCTCCTTCAGGCTATTCTTTATCATCCAATGGATAACATGCAAAATTAACTATGCCGTGAAGATGGAAATCCAACAGAGTTGACAAAAATGGTAGAAAAATAAAAGCAACTAGAAGTGCATCCTGTGCCTACTTTATCTGGAGTAAAAAAATAGCTGAATATGCAACAGAAATACTGAATTACTGTAAGACTGTTTTGTTGTGTTTGGTTTGTTTGTTTGTTTTGTTGTTGTTGTTGTTGTTGTGTTTGTTTGTGGTCTTTGTGGGTGGTTTGGTTTTGTTTTTTTTTTAATTATATTTTAATTTAAGATGTGCTCTTTCTTTTTCCATTTCCAGAGAAGTGATTAGGTCCATGTTATTCATGGAATATAACTCCAAAATGCAGGATCCTAAAATATGACAAGTTTAATTCTTTCTGTAAGCTGATACCTGCAATATCTATAATGCTCATCTGAAAAGAAATTATCTCAGAAACTTTTACAAACACAAATGTATAGTTCTTTCAACATAAACTAAGGCATGCCTCAAAGAAAGAAGTGAGGTTTTTTACTACGTATTTGTTCACTGATCTTTGTTATCATTGTGTAGATGCTGAAGGACGTATTCAATGAAAGATTTTACTCACATAGTTAATTTCTCCTGTGACTAATCAGGGAATGGGGTTGACACAAATATAAATAAAAATGAACAGAATGTTATCCATAAATTGTAAATATATTCTGAGTAAATTGAAGCTGTTCATAATGCAGAGAAATATTAACAATTAGGATCTAAGTTTAGGGACCTAATTTAAGTGCTTAAATTTAGAGATTATTTTGCTATGCTTGCTTCCTGTATTGTCAAGACAGGGAGATTCCCAGGTACTGAGTCACTGTCTATAGGACACTTGTTAGATGCTAAAAATAAGTAGGAAGAATTCTACTAGCCAGGTTGCTCGAAGGCCCACCCAACCCTGTCTTGAACACATCCAGTATTGGGCTATCTACAAACTCCCTGGGCAACCTGCTTCACTGCCTCACCACCCTAGAAGTGAAAATTCCTTCATAAATTCTAATCTGAATCTACCCTATTCCAGTTTGAAGCCATTACCCCTTGTCTTATTACTACATGCCCTCATAAAGCATCCCTCCCCAGCTTTCTTGTAGGCTCCCTTCAGATACTGGAAGGCTGCAAAAAGGTCTCCCTGAAGCCTACTCTTCTCCAGGCTGAACAACCCCAGCACTCTCACCCTGTCCTTGTGGTGTTCCAGCCCTTTGACCATATTCATGGCCTTCCTCTAGACACACTCCAACAGGTTCATGTCCCTCTTGGATTGGGGGTTCCAGATCTGGCCAGAGTACTCCAGGTTGGATCTCACAAGACTGGAGAGAACAAAGGAAGAAAACGAAATAAATTTTATTTTTTATTCAATGTTATTTACCCAAACCATGCATTTGGAAAGCAATACTTTGACAAGATTATGAAAATTCCACCTATCATTAACAAAATGTTAAATATTTAAATACAAATTTGGGGTTTTTATTGTTACAGATGCCTGATACAATAGATTTTATCAATAATTAGTATCAGAAAGGTTAAGAACAAGTATCAGAAATAAAAATATACCTTAAATTTCTGAAAATAAAGTGGCAAGTATTATTAATTCTATTTTGAAATGTATTATTTCTCATAGAGAAATGTTGAATCCTGTTTCCTTTGCATTACAAATGAAATTTCACCATGCCAAACTCAAAATGTGATCTAAGAACCATTTGAAACCTCTCAAGCATTAATCTCCCTTTTTTATATCTTTCAATTGCCTTATATTGGCTTCACTTGAAATGACTAAAAATATACTTGTTTTGTGTAATAATATGTTTATGATGACTGTAGATAACAAGCTTGTTAAAAAAACAGGGTTTTCAAAAAGGGCCTGATTTTTACTATGAATGGTATCAAAACTGAGGTAAAGTGCATTTATTTTTAATCTAATATCTTATGAGTTTCAGAAAGAGATAGGACAATGACAGCAGACTGTATATAGGTCAGCTGATTAGTGAGCTCTCAATTTATAACAGCTTCTTCTGATTATTTCCTGCTGGATGGATTGTAATTCAGAAGTATTTGTCCCAGTCATGTGTCCAGGAAAAGCATTGGGGAAAAAAAAGTTCTCTAAAGTAAAAAAAATTAAAAAAATAAATTAAAAAAAAACCCCTCTGTTATTACAGTAAATGTCCCTATGGAGATAACTGCTTCTCAGAAGGTCTTTATTTCTGAAAGTGCAAAAACTTTTTGGAACAGCTTTAATAACCAAAGGAATGAGATAGAGTAGTAAGGTAGATAGTAAGATAGATAGAAGGCAGAATAACTGCAGGGTATTTTAAGTATGTTCAATTTATTTTTGTTCTTAAAGGAATCTTATACATCAAAGTATGTAAGCAACTGAAGTATAGGGTTTTTTTTTACAGTGAAAACAGCGAAAAGCAGCTGTTATAAAAATATAAAGGATAACAAAAAATATTAATTTCTACAACTCATGACTAGAGTGGCTGTTTTTTCTCTCAGTCTACCTAGTTGATTATGTCTCTTGAATATGCACTTTCAGACAGTGAGCCGGCATTAACACTGGAGCTACCTGTGGTGCTTTCTATCTTCCGGTGACTGCAGAAGCCATAAGGAAGCATGATATGTACGATAAGTACATCTGCACAAACTATGTCACAGTACAGTTAGTCCCAAAGCGTCAGATCTCTGACTGGGATCTAAGGGAAAAGCAGAAGCTAGGGAATGTAGAGGGTATGGGCAGAATATAAAAAGCATGGAACAAGGCAAAGAACATTAGAAAATATGCATATTCATGCAATGAAATGCTATTAGGAGTGGAGAAAAGTCTAAGTACTGGATGTGAAGCAACAACACCAAGAGACCCGGGAGCAACTTGATGTGTAGATATTTGTTTCCAGGTTTTCATATGCTGTCCTGGTTTGAGTGAGACCAGAACTAATTCTGTTTGGTGAGTTTACTTTTCAGCATAATTCTTCTAACTAACTGCACTTCCTGAAGTTAGCAGCCTGTTTTCTCAGTGTCTGCTTCTAGCAGTTATAAAACCCCAGGTTTAGAGTTAGTACCAAGGTTTTGGTGTGTAGACCAAGGCCACTGCTGGATCTTGTGTAACACATTGTGGGGTGCATAAAGTAAAAGGCCGCACCTGCAGGGAGGATCGGATAGGAGAGGTGATCCCAAACTGACCAGAAGGTATTACAGCCCATATATGTTATTTTCAATATAAAGCTGAGGGATCATGAGGGTGCCACACCTCTCTTAGCCCTCTTGGCCCACTTTGCTGGCTTTGCTTGGCTTGGCTTGGGTCCTCTTTCAGTTTCTTCCTCAGAGCATCTGAGGAAGACTGTCCATTCTGCCTTCAATGCTGATCTGTGTGTTCCTGAATCTGGTACCAGACTCCAGCTCCTGAACACAGCTCCCCTCTGCTGTGAGGCCCAGTCTGTGACTCACCCGGTGACCACTCCACAGCATCAGTGGTGTCAGTGACATAATTACCATCGGGGGATTGGGTTTGATACTGGTTTTGTATATATTTGTATATATTCCATTATTATTATTATTATTTTCATTAAAGCTGTTGTAGTTTCCTTTTCTACTTCCTGAGTCTCTCTCACTTATTCCCTTTCTCTTCCTCTTTGGGGAGGGAGGGGGGTTAACAGAGTGTCTGTTATAGGTCTAAGGGGCCATCCTGACCCTAAACTGTAACAAGTTTCAGTACTTGTGCAATCACCTCTAGGAGGTGAGGCCTCCCTACAGGACTGTAAGACAGATGTCCTATAATTCCAAGCAGTTTTATAATTGATTGCCATCCTTATAGAAAAAGGCATATGCAGACTTGTCAGACAGGCTGACATTTGAAAAGCAGGCTGAGAAAGATCACGTCCTTTGGAAGCTCCCAGTTTCTGTAGGATAGCACTGGTGTATGCGAAGATGAGTGCTGAAAACATTAAAGTAATTTTCATTGTAGTAAGACCAGAAATACCTTCACACTTTTGCTTTTTTTTCTCTATGGCATTTGATGCACATTTGGATTTTAATATGTGTTTGAGTATTTTCCCTATTAGAGATGCTTTCTGGTGGGAAAGGAAAAAAAGAACACAGGAAAAAAAAAACCAAGACATACTCCAAATGGTTTCTATCAGTTATCTGAGCTTTAAAAATAACTTTTAACTTTAAATTTGTAAATTGGGAAGCTGCTTTAATGAAATAACTCTGAAAATGTACCATATGGAGACAGACAAAAAGTCAGTTTTGGACTGTGTTTGATGTTCATTATTTCTCAGGAATAAAAAGAAATAAAAACTGAAAAACAAATACATAAAAAAGACAGAAACATTGTAAGGGGTGAAAAGGTACCATGGTCAGAAAAATAAGGCAAGGAATAAAGACGTAAGTCTAAAAATCTTCAGTAAGAAAAGGTGGAGTTTACAGATGTATTCTGTCCTCAGAGACTGAGATCTTTTCTATATGTGGAGCCCTTATACTGCTGTCTATTGTAGCCTTTATTCAGCTCATTTACCTAGTAGCCCTGTTTTTTTAAAATGTTTTGTAAGATTGTGATTGGGATGCCAGATGAAAAAAATGAAGCCTTCTGAGCCTCTTGTTTAATTAAAAAAAAAAAAAAAATGTTGGCAGTAAAGCTCTGCTAGTTTGAATCAAATCTTTTATTGCATATCAATATACATAGCATTTCACCAGTCCTAGGTGTTACTCTCTGCCGTTACAGTGCAATGTCTGAAGTTGAAAGAGTAGAAAGGGAGAGGAATATATTAAATGAAAATGTCATGAATGTAAATATACTAATAGAAAAGAGACAACTACAAAAGAAGACAAAGGTGAAGTAGAAAGACATCTATAATCAGATAAAAATGGACATCCACATGAAATTAATTCTAGTTAAATTATTTAAAATAAAATTGAAAATGGCAGCACACATATAAATGGTTCAGTAGCTATTTCGATCATTGGCCAAATGAATTCACAGTCTAATGGTTATTTTTTGTGATAACTGTCTTAAAATTCCCCTTACAGTTAATTAACAGTAGGGTTAAAATTATGTTAAATATTATTGTTTAGCAGTAGGGTTTGATATGAATAATTATACTGTTTGTATAAAGTATTTCTTATTTCAGAATTATAAAAGTTTTGTGATGCTCTAAGGCATGCAGTGTCAACTTAAAACCAGTGCTATGTGATCTTGGGGAATTTTGGGGGTTTTGGTTTTGTGGGTTTTTTTTTGTTTGTTTTGTTTTGTTTGTGTTTTGTTTGTGTTTTTGTTTGTTTTTCTGGGTTATTATTATCGCAAATTAAGTAGCAGTAAATAAAACAGAAAGAAAAAGATCTTTTCTTTTAGAATTGTGTTTCAGCTGTGTTAAATGCAAGAGTTCCTGATTATATTCAGACCACTCAGGCAGTGTTTTGCCCTTCCTGTGACGTTCTTGTATAAAAGACTACGAAGTAGCACATTCAGCTTCCTAATGCTGGGTTGTAAGATGCTAATTGTCTGTACAAATATGGAGAAAACCAGGCAATACTTTAACTGCTAGAATACGTATCATAAATATAGTATATAAATACATACACTTGTTGTTTTGTTTGTTTTTGGATAAGTTGTTGTCACATGTGGCCATTTTTATAAAACAGAGTAGTGCAGGTGCTCTCTGGCTTTCTGTGTGAGCTCAGAGAAGCTGCCCAGAGACAGGGAGCTGTGAAGTTCCGAGTTAGCTGTGAGCTCTGCAGCCTTTGCAGACAACTACTTCTTGAAGACTAACATTCCCAAGAACCCCTGAGGAAATGAGCCCAAAATCACTATTGGTAAAACTGTGTCAACCTTAGTGACTTTCTGAAATATTTTGATCAGATCTCAACTGAGATACCATGGAAAAAAGCTTCCTTTGATTAACAATGTCTGGATTTTACATAATCTACAACAGGAAACTCCATCCTTTATTTCAATGTACATGTAAACAGAGAAGCAGTTGCTGTTATCTGCAGCTCATGGGGATAACTTTTAAACAGTATTGTAATCCAAAATCTTCCAAACAAATATTCTATCACTTAGCAACAATAAGGAAAATAGTGCTGTCAGAAAAATGTAATGTTTATCAAAAAGAAATCCACAAAGTTGGTGATTTATGCCCTGTTTTACAATTATTTCTAACTCTATTAAAACAAGTGGTTAGAAGTTGTACTCTGTGGACTAGCTTGTGTTTATTAATTTCATTTTGAGAAGTAATTGTATTTTAAGATATTTTCCTATTACAAACTCTAGCTCTTGTATAAAGCTAAATTCTTGGGTAATGTTCTCCAAACCGTAGAGTTCTAACACATTGCAATGTGGTTGCATTTTACCAACAAGTGTTACTGTTCTTATAAGTATTTTTTCCAAGTTTCAATGCAATATGAAATAGAAGGCATACTTTCTTGGTCCTACATTTTATTGAGTGTCTAAGTGGAATGATTTTATGATTCTCCTTTGTTATCAATGTAAGCTAGAATGAGTTTTGAATAAGAATATATAATGAAAATACTTTTAAGAGATATTTTATTAGTAATGTGATATGTCAAAAATATCTGCAAGTAAAATAACCAGGTAAAAGGTTGGAGAACGTTTAGTGTATTTGTAACATTTTGCTATTGCAAATCCATTTAGTTTTGGGTCTAATGTCTAATATTTACTTTTACCAGTTACTACTGAAATACTCTGAATATACTGAAATACTCTGAAATACTGAAATAGGGAGCTTATAAAAAGACTGGAGAGGGCCTGTTTACAAAGGCCTGTAGTGAAAGCATGAGGGGTAATGGTTTTAAATTAGAAAGGAGTGGATTTAGATTAGAAATAAGGAGGAAGTTCTTTACCACGAGAGT
>JAAGNO010017395.1:0-13559 GCA_033439905.1 Ceryle rudis
CGCCCCTTTCACTCTCCGCTCAGAGAAAAGAAAAAACGCCTCAACGTAATAAATCAGGGAAGTGAAAGGTTTTTGTCCGCTCCCCTTTCCTCGGCCCGTCCCCCCTGCCTCGCCTCCCCGCAGGTGTGCTCGGCCGAGGCTGGGTGAGCGCGGGTGTTGCGGTGGTTGATGGTGGCTTGGGGTAAGGGCAGGAGGCTGAGGCACAGCAGCACATGGGCTGTCACTACCATCAGCCTGTACCTTCCTACCCAGCGCTCAGTCTGGCCCGTGTGCTGGTGAAAGGCGTGAGGCTGGCATTGATCCTGCTGAGCCCGGATGTCTGGCCAGCCCAGGGGGTGAAAGTCCATTGGCCTCATTGCCTCTCAGTGGAGCTGAGCTTCGTGGGGAGTGCCTGGCAGCATCTGACCTGGCATCATGTCCCATCTCCCTCATTGCAGGGTCCAACCCATCAAACACTCTCCATCCCACTCCCCATCTGTGCAAACTTCCCGCTGATAGCTCAGGGCTTGCCTTGATATGTCATAAATTTCTGTAGAGCCTTTGTACTTCCAGTGTAAATTAAAGGAAGCACTTATCCCAAGCTGGTTTGGTTTCCCGCATGAGTCACTCTCAGTGCTGTTGTAGAAAAGTTCAGTGCTTCACCCTTGTAGGTGCTCAGATTCATGAGTGCATAGTTTGGCTTGGAAACTAGAACAGTGTAGTATTTATTCTTCTGTAAGAAGTGGCGTGGAGAAGAACTTGGATGCTCAATAGACAGCTCACTTTTTAGCTTCCTATCCCTGAACCAGGTTGGTCCAGCAAAGCTTCTACTGTGGTTAAGCAGGTAGACAACATTTGAAGAACACCTATTACCATCGTTTGAATTGATACATGTTCGCAAGCTGGTGTCCACAAGTGACTGGTGCTTCTCCTGTCTTGCAGCTTTGCGTGCAGTAGGTGTTGTAATTTGTAGCTGGTAATTCTCACAGCTGCATTCTCCTGGTCTCCTGTGAGCCTAGGATGAGCTGTTTGGAAAGGACCTGTTGGACCAAGTTGTATCAAAGAGTGGAATTATGGGAGTGCAATCAGTGCCCTTCTTTTTGTCATTCATTGTGACCATAAATGCGCTTGGTCCCACTTGCTGTTTAGCAGAAGCTTTTCTTAACCAAATTTCATCTGGATAATTATGAACTACTTATGATCCTCTTGGGCATTTTTTTTTTTTTCATTGTTCCCGTACACTCAGCTTTGTAAATTCGTGATTACCAGCTGCACTGGGTAGATTCTGACTTAGAAGGATTTCAGTGGGTGTAAAATTCTTGATAGTGTTGTAGCTGTGTGTTTGAATACTACGGGACCAAAATGTAAGGCTAAAAATCTGGGATTTCTTTGCTGCCTGCCTGCTTCCCTCCAGTACCGTTGGCACCAGAGGAGTTGTCTGTGCCAAAAAGACAGTTGATAAAATGACAGTAATCGGTTGCAAAAAAGACATGTTTGGGTTATTCTTTAGAGAAATCCTCGCCTCTTGAAATTGGTTAGATTGGGGCTTCAGTTCCAATGTCTGGAAGTCTTCTACACCAGTGTGCTGAGTATCCTTTAATGGCTAATGAAATTTTATGTGACTGCAGAAATTAGTTCAAGGGAAAGTTACTGTAACTTGAGGACTGGCTGCCCCAGATGCACTTCAGCTGTTGAAACAGAAACTGTACTTGGCAGACCCTGTCCTGTAAGGTGCTTGTTCTCGGTGGCTTTTCATTCCCGAAGTTAGGAGCTGTAGTATGTTGTTGTGAGGCTAACAAATGATGTTGTCATTCTGTGGCTGGAGAGAAAGTCAGGGGTTTTTTTATGGGTGAAAAGTTACCCAGTGGAAAACTTTTGAAAATGCTGTTTTGCATCTACAGCAAAGAAAAATTATGGTAGCACACAGTAGTTAAATTATGTTAATTGGCAAGACAAAGAGTCCAAGGGATGAAAAGGTAATGAGATGCATAAAATTATCTTAACAGTAATGCCCTAAATAGCGTTGCTGTAGGTAAGTAAATTTGCTTCCCCTTTACATACTGTAAGTTTGAATACATAGCTTGCCTTCCATTCTTACTGTCAACAAAACAAGACTGTTTGAGATGGTAACAACTTTCCTCGAGCAATTTTAGGATACTCTGTTAAACAGAAGCAGCAAGAAAAGAGGGGAAAATGTTTTCTCTTCTTTTTCCTCTTTGCTGCTTCCTGGTGTAGATAAAAAGTATTAGTTTGGAAGTAAATGCAGTGGATGGAAGTATCTGTCTCTGAATATTGGGCGTAATGAGTGTACATACTTTTCAGGAGTTCTGTCTTTATTGCATTCAAAGAGGCATCTGGCTTCAGATTACTGTAACATTATGGTCTGTAGTCAGATTTCTGGAAGAACACCCTTTGATTTGAAGGGGTTTCAGAGAACATTTCTCTTTCAGGCTGTGTTTTCCTAGTCTTGAGGAACTTGCCTGGGTAACCAAACTGAGAAGCGATGCAGAAGGTAGAGGGGAAGGCACATAGCAGCAAATATGACTGATTGCTGTCACGTTCCAGCTGCTGCTTACACATTTCCTAAACAAGGTCAGCAGGTTGAACCTGAGGCAGGTGTTTTGTAGCTGCCCACTCAGTTCTCAATGGCAGTGGGATGCTGACTTGTGTCTGGGACAAATTCACTTGGCCGTTTGGCAGAGCTCTGAAAGGCTACAGGGACACTGAAGCTGTCTGTGTGCAAGATGCTTATCTTTCACCCCTGCTGAATTTTCCAAGTTCAGTCTCTTAGACTCAGGTATCTGATACTGATCATTCTTTGGCTTGCTCCATTACCCAGTTTAAGGTGAGCATCGGGAAGAAACACGACCTCTATATTGATGATATTTGGGACTTAGAATTAAAACTCAAACAGTACTTTTTTGAATGGCTTGGCTTGATAAAGCAGATCTGCTGTGAATATTAGTATTTCCTAACTAAGGGGTATTTCCAGCAGTGCCTGTTTCTGTTCAATGGGGCCTTATAATTCCTGCAGGTAAGAATTAAAAACTGAAAACAAAATCAAGTGGGCAGAACCTTGTGTTATTAATGGTTGGTTGCAGAACCTGAGGAACCATAGCAAGCTAACAGCTGCATCATAGCAGCAGTTGGTTATCTGCCTGGAAGATTATCTTGTTTGCCTTTTATTTGCTCTGCTGGTACTTTTCCCTTAAAAACAGAGTAATCTTCTGCCATGGTTGCTTCTTGGCTCAGTTGAAAATAGGAGTCAGCAACCAAAACATCTGGAGTTATAAACCAGGTAAAATTACACTTTAGCTGCCACTGTTATAGTCACATTTGTGGCCACTTTGCTAGATTAACAGTGGTTAATAACTACTATTAACCACCTGTATACTAAGCATGTTTATATTGCCTGGATTTTCTTTATCAGCTTTAAAGATCTTATTTTACTCTCCATGTGTTGGCTGCATTTGATCAAGTGTGATGATTTTCAGCCTATAGTCCCATGCACTATGGTTCTGTATGAGTTTTTTTTTTTTTAAGTTCTATATGATCTCTTAAAAATACAAAAAAAAAAAAAAAGTCAGAAACTTTGAATAAATGAATACCACGTATCTTCTAAGGAACAGACTGCCAATCTGACAGCAGCATCTCAAGGTGGTACTTTTAAAGTATATGCTATTGAGAAGCTCTTAATGTGATTTGACAAATTTATTTGTCTTTGTGACATAGGTGTAATTTTTATGACCGGAGGAATTTCTTTGTTTAGGGTAGGGTATGTGTTGGCTGCCCTGTTCACCTTTGTAGTAGAATTGTAAGCCCTTTTACAGTTTTGAGTAGGAAGAAAATATATAGGAACAGACAGGGGGTCTGACTTAGAGTATTTGTACTTAACACTCACCTTTGTATAGCTACACACAAGATTTTTTGTTTATTTTTTTTAAGAACTGTTTGGTAATCGAATCTTGTAGATATCAGCTGGAACAGCTCATATGTGACCAAAAGCTTGGTTTGACCATGTAAGCTTTAGGCCTAATAATAGATTTATATATTCTTACTCAAGATTTGGAGTCATTGTAAAGTAACAGGTAAAATGCCATCATATACATTCACCTTTGCTTAAGCGCTTGCTCCTCAGCTGCATCTCTCTTCTGTGGAGGCCCAGGAGATGTTAAAAATGCTGCTCAGGCATCAGTTAGTAGTTTGCATGTGGCCAGTGCTGCCGATGCCATGCTGTGTTCTGTTGGAATAGAGTTTACCTGGGTTTAGTGAAAGGGTTCTCTGAGCCTAAAATGTGGAACAAGAGAAAAACTGACTCCTCTTGGCTTTTGTTTATACTCTTGACAGCAATTTAAAGGTCTTATGCATGCTGTGCTTGTAGGGACACTATTGCTATGTGAGAGATGGTTTGTACAACAGACTTGGCCAGACTTCCTGTTTCAAGTACACTTGGAAGAGGAGGGTGGTTGCAACGGTTCCATTGAAGCTTCTGGTGCAGTGTTTCTGTCCGGGGTAATTCTCTCTCTGATGACGTACCCAAACCTGCAAAAATCCAGGTGTTAGTTCACTTCTACCAACAGAAAATTACTTCATTAGGATACCTCATTTCATCTGGAGTAAAGGGCTTCTGCACTGTAAGGCCTTTTTTCTTGTCTGTACCAGCAAAGACATGCCTGGTCCATAGTCTAGAAGAATAAATAGTGGAATGACACTTGGCTTTGTTTGACAGCTCTCCTCACTTTTTGATTAAATAAGTAGGTTGGAAATGCTGAAGTGGCATCACTCATTGATTTGGCATGGAAGGGCTCTCCATCTACTTGTAGGCCACACTGGTTTAGGATATAAATGCTGAAGTATATGCAAGTAGCATTTTTAAGGTTGGTTTTTTATACACAGTTTTAGAAAAGAGGTTGAGTTTTTTTAATAAAAGAGTAGGAAGAGTCTCACCACCTCACTTTGTGTAAATGAAGGTGTCTTTGTTGTTCACTGTGAATTATAGACTTTACATACTGTTACCCTTATGACCTTGTTTTACCAATAAGTGCTTTTTAGCCATAGTAAGTATCTAATATATAAACCATCTCATTTACATAATACTTTCTGTTAGCAAATCCAGGTTCAGGAGACATAGTTTCATAACTAATAATCAAAAGACTAACATATAATTAAAGGAGCATCTGTATACAAAGTAACTAGCTTAATTTAATACAAATAAAGTGCAGATGCATGTTAACAGGACGGTCTCTTCTGGTCAGCTGAGCTGAGGAGTGAGCTGGTAGATAAGCATGGTCAGGTTATGAAGGAGCGTGCTGTGTGTTCACTCATGTTGGCTATTTTGTAGTTTGACTCTTTTACAGTAAGAATAAGGTGGGCTGGGAATATGTTTTGGGTGGGTTAAGAGCTATAACACAAAATACTCTGTCTTCTCTCCTTTTCCTAACTCTTTTCTTTTCTTAGTCTTGACATGAAGCTGCAGTGTTGCTTTCAGGCTGTGTGAAAGTAGCCTGAAGCAGAGATGTGACTTGGATCCTGATAAATTGTTTGTATAATACTGCTATATATCAGGAATAATCCTATAAGGATAAGCTTAAGGTAGCATCAGATAGCAACAGTATCTCAAGAGTTCTTTGATAAGTATTTAGTTTAGTTCTTCAGGATTCACTGAAGGCTAATGAGCACAATGTAGACATCTTCCTATCAATATATGCTACAATATCTATTCTTTAAGTACATGATGTATAGTTCTGGGATTATAGTAGCATCATTAGTAAAGCATCTTCACTTGCTTGTTTTGTTCATCACTAATGTATTGGAAAGAGGTATCTTTATTCCAGGGTAAATTAAATATAGCATAATCTGAATGAGTCAAGGTAGGATGTAAGAAGTTTTGAGATGCTCAGGTGCTGTTCCCATGTATATTGTGTGAGCAGCCTCATAGGTTAAGGAGAAAAAAATAGTCCTGTCTCTCAAAGAGGTCCTTGTACAACAGGATTTGTTGCTTGTGAATCAATAAATGGGTGATAATGATATCTCCTAATGCAGCAAAGAGGGTTTTAAGGCTAAATAATCTTTGTGAGATTTGAAACGCATAAAATGTTGCCTAGAACTGCTCATATTACTTGTTCTAGGGTACTTTTAAAGCAGAGAGATCCTTGTCACCTTTATGCCATTTAGTGCTTCAGTGAAGGTTATGAAGACTCTTGACTTTTTTTCAGATGGCCTCAAAACTTCGTTGTACATAAAGCATGTGAAAAAGTTTGTATAAAAACTTCCCAATAACCCCCTCTGCAATGTTTGGAAAAAAAAGGAAAAAAAAGAAATCCACCAGCTCTCATCTTGTACCTTTGCAGAGAGTCCGATATACAGCAGAAAATGCATCTATTGGTTTTTTTAATGATTATTTCTCTTCCTAGCTCTGATAAAAACAGCAGTTTCTTTAGTAGATTTAGTGTTTAATAAATCCATACCTGAAAGCGACTGATGGAATCTGCATAGCAGCATTATCTAGAAGTTGCCATCCATGAACAACAGTCTTTATTTTATGATATTGGCTCCTTACTGGGCAGCAGTTTTGCAGTGACAGCAAGGGGGTGGTAAAAAGGAACCAAAGAAAGTTGCCATGTGGTGCAGCATGAAGTAGCTCATGATTTTCTTTTTTCATTCCACGATGAACATGCTGTGGATTCCTGTCCTCGGTAAAAGTGGGAAGGGCTACCCTGAACAGGCAGCTTAATTCCCAGTCTCACACGGGATCATGGAGTGTTGTGGAAGTTTCTATCCTTGTTTTCTGGTAACTTGCTCTTGTATCCATGCCCTAAGGGATTATAATTCAGAGTTCTCTGAATGTGTTCATGGAGCATGTGAAGAGATTTGTGAAGGGTGGGGCAAACCTGTATTTACATACCTCAGTCATTTATAAAGTATTGAATAGCAAGCATGAGTTTGCCTTAAAGGTGGGCAAAAACTAGTGGCTTTCAAGTGTGAAGAATCTTGATATCTTTTAAAAAAATGTATCTGTTAATACAGTTTTCATTCCTTTTCTTGCATCTGGATGCTAGAAATCTGTTCCCTTCTAATGGCTTAGAAGTGGAATAGTGATCAAGAGGCATCACTTCTGCCTGTGTAGGCAATACACTGTTTTGTTTCAGGTGCTCTTTCTTGGGGCAGCTGCATCAGTGTGGTTTCTTACCTGTTCATCTACCTCTTGTTCTTTTTCTGCCTCTTTGAGTATGGGAGGTGTGTAGGGGTGTCAGGGGTAGGTAAGGAGAAGGGGGAACAAAGTAAAGGGATGGATGGGAGACCTTGGCTTTACTGGTGCAGGGATGCAGGGCGCACTTTCAAGAAACCTGGTTTTGTTCATTCAACTCTTTAGTTACACCTTTCTACTTGGCTGAGCAGGGATGAGCATTTTTGCTATCTGTGCAAATTAATCAGATTTCCTGTGAGTTTACATGTGGACTGTGACTTTGTTTTCAGTGCTTTTATTTAAGTTTTTTTCTTTGAGAGCCCTGGAAATGTTTCAACACTTGCTGATTACAACAGAGCTGAGATTCTGGCTAAAAGATTTTGAGCGTTCCTTTATTTCCCTTTCTAGTTTATATACTTAGCAGGGTCTTGCCTAATCCCCATTGCTGGTCAGGGTGCACAGGGAGCAGAGTCCTGTGTTTTGAATTACTAGCCCAGGAGCTACTGCTGCAGTCTGTATCCCAGACCTCAGGTACTTCAGTCCTGTGTCTCTAAAACAAAGTGGTCTTGGAGAAAATTGGAATTAGGATAATTTGCGTACATCCGAGGCAGTTTTGTGCTGCTGCTAAGAGTGATAGGCATGCTGAAGGCAAACGGAACAGTGGTGCTAGCTTTCAGGAGTGAGTTGAATCAGTTTTATTTCAACAGATTTTGAAATGCTGGGGAGGGGGCAGAAGAGGGACGTCACAAGAGTGTGAAGTGTAACTTTATTTGTAAGAGCTTCTTGTTTGAAAAAGTTTAACTATCTAAAGCTAGAATGGGCTAGTAGGTTTTCTGGTGGCTAATCTACCAGGCTCTACATGTTCAAGTCTTCAGATGTAGGGTAGGATGTGTTAAGATAAAACTCCAACATCTCTGCTATCATCAGCTGAAAACTGTATATTCATAGTGTTTATCCAGTTCTAATTAAGTTAGCTTGAAATGAAACCTTTATGCTAAGCTGTAAAACCTCTATGCTAGTGTAGCTTCTGTTGGGTACAAGAAAAAAAATTGAGGAGATACCAAGGGGCTGTAATAAGATGCATAGTGATGTCAGCAGTCCTCTCATTTTATTCTTGCAGTATGCATCTTGAAGACTGAACAGTGTCCCTTTCTAGCAAGGTGTGTTTCTCTAACGTTTGGAGGTGTATTCAAGTTTCTTTCTAGTGACAAAAGTTCTGTGATCTTGAAGGCCAGACAGCCCATATGGGCCACAATGAAAGAACAATAGATTTGGGAGGATGTGGCAAAAATGGCATGTCCCTAAGGTAATAAAAGAAAAGATTTAAGAAGGGCACACAGAATCACACAGTAAACTGTAGTTTAATTGGTAGCTGAATGATTTTTCGTGCTTATTATTTACTGTTTTGAAACAATGGACCTCCAGCATCCTGGAGGTTGATCCCTTCCCTGCTGATCCCTGCAGCTGAGTTCTTGTGTGATCTTGGGTAAATCATACAATCTTTATGTGTCTCTGCTGTGGAGATTAAAGAAAAACAAAAACCCAAAACATCTAATTGGAGGGAAATGTTAATAAATAAATAAATAAATCACCCGGAGGTACATATGTGTAACAGTATTGCATTAACCATGCTTTTTAGCATTGATCTGTAACCTGAGCTAGTGTGGGTTTAAAATGGTGACTGCAAGCCAAGTACATTCTCCTGGTAATTTCTGAACTCAATCAATAAGATTGTTTAACTCTCCATTGATCAAAAATGGTTTGTTTTGGGGGCCACCATCTTTTTCAGATGCTTTCCAATTAACTTCACTTCTAGAAGGATATCCGGTTCATCTATAGGCTATTAATGAAGTTTATGACCCATGTCATTTAAGTCGTCTGTGTAGATAGCTGGAAGAGCGTTAAAATGAACAGCATGGAGAGCTAATTTAGGTAACAGAGCTGCTGCAACACTAACTTTTTTCTTTTTGCCTTTTTTTTTTCTTGTAGCCATTGGTGAATATGAAGAGCTTAGAGCAGAAAATAAGAAAACGAAAGAAGAGGTTTGTATCTACTGATTATTTATTTAATACAAAAATGTTAAATATCAAGGTACCTTACTGGCTATGGCAGGTTGTTGTCTGCTTTTGTGAGCTCAGCTGATTACTTACAAGTAATAAGTATTGCCTGTACCTATATATATATTAAGGAGCAATGACTGCAACTCCCAGCAGGTATTCTAGCTGTGCCACTCCAGAAAAGTTGCTATAAATATATATATTTTAAATGATCGCTGCTATAGAAAATTTGCCTATAATTATGATGTAAGCATAGACCAAAAGTCAAGTGTTTAGATGTTCTTAGATCCAAGAGAGAGAAGTTTTTCTATACCTTGTTTTATTGCAACTTGATTTGTACAGCGGGAGCTACTGAAAAGAAAATAGAATAACTCCCCTCACCCAACACTTCTGAAAATTCAGAATGTAGGAATAGGATTTCTGAAGGTGTTTGAAGTTTTCCTTCCCTACCACCCCTGAAAAACCCAACCCAGTTTTAATAGGAGAGCAGGATGTCTTATCTCAACTTGCACAATGGTGCTGCAGCGTAAAATGGTTCACAGCATATCACACATCCTTCTGTGGAGTCTGTGTGCCTTCCAACTTGAAAAGAAGCTTTGAATGTATGAACTTCATACATTACTGCAGGCTTTATTTATTAATATTCAGAGCTACTGGAGTAAGAAATAATGATCACTTTCTAGATTGTTCATTGCAATTATGCTGAATTGTCTTTCTGATAGTAAAACTAAACATGTTTAGTAAGGTATCTCTTCCCAGCCAGGACTCTTGTTCATTCAACACACCTGCTTTCTGTGAGGAAGCCAATGGGAACAGGGAATTTGGGGAGATCTGACGGCAACGTTGTGCTGAATAAATCCAGGTCAATGTGCAAAAGGTTTTTAGAAGATATCTGCCAAAAGAAACTGTGGTGACTAAAAGCCTTTTATCAGTTGTAGATAGTGAGGAAGGCAGAGGAGTCAGTACTACATAGTATTTTAGACAAGAAAATTCTTTCTCCTGGATTAGTGACCCAGAGATGCAAGAAACGTGTTATTTTTCAAAGCCCTGTTAGCTGCCAAAGCATGTAAGTTTAATTTAGCTTTTTGTCGAGGCATTTCTGAAGGGTCACTTTTAGTCCAGTTGTTACAAATTTTGCAGTTCAAGGCTGCATTGGAAAGACCTTGTCCTTAACTACTTTATTATAGAGAACTTGAAGCTTATCTTTGCATTATGCTTCAGCAAGGATTGATTATGTGTATTTCTACTGAGCCCAGCATACTGAGCCTCACTCCCTCCTACCCACTGACCTCCTTGTCTTTTTTTTTTTTACTATGCTTGTTGCAGTATTCCCATTCTGCTGTCCTATACCAAGGCCTCTGATATCCTGGGAAATGTATCTTATTTTTGCTGTATGAAAGACTCTGGCAGTTCATCTCCTCGTGCTCAGAAGGAAAGCAGAATGAAACTGAGACTAAGTGTCCAACTAGCCCAGTATTGTGTCTCTAATGGTGACAGAGAGGGAGGAGTGTAAGAGCCTGTGTAACACCTCCACGGAGTACTCCTCCTCGCAACTAAACCACATGTAGCCTGGGGACTTCCTCAGCTACATGTGGTTTCAGTGTGTTCTGCCCTCCACAGCTCTCTTCCTTGAATTTGTCCCATCCCCTCCAAGCCTGGTCTGATTGTTGGTTTCCGTCGTGTGAGGGTTTCCGCAGCAAGACTGTCCATTGCATGAAAAACAGGCTCCCCAGCTTTGTCCTGAACCCAAGTCTTGCTAGCTTTGGTGTGTCTTCAAGAAACCTTTCTTAGGTTGGGGGGGGGGGGGAGGTATTAGGAGGCTTTTCTTGAGCTGCATTTTTATTTAGAACATTTTTTTCCTTCAAAGGCAATTCCAATGAAAAATTCTGTTGCCAAAACCGAGATGAAATTAAAGAGTCTGAGATTATTTCTTACATTCTTCTCTTCTTTCTTTCTTGCTCCTCTCTCTCACAAAACTTATTTCCTACAACTGCCGATCTCTAGCCGCTCCTCTGTGCTTCATGTGAAGGTTGGTATGATGTTTTTCAGAATACTTGCGTAACAACTGAAAATCCTCCAACCCTGAGCACACGGTGATTACATTCCCAGTCAGGCATAGTTAAGCATGCGCTCAGGGTTGGAGGATTTTCAGTTGTTACGCAACTATTCTCCATCCAAGAACCTGCATCCTGCAAATTGGCGTGTTTGTGTAAGCAGTCCTGCTTCACTGTTTTAAGTGCTTCGACATGAGACCCTAAGTGCATTTCTTCTTAAAAAAAAAACAAAAACATGAACTTTATCAGTAGATTTTTATTTTTTTCTGTTTGCTTACAGTGCCAGTACTGGAAGAAACTATTCCTTGTGTTACTGCAGGGCTGAGTAATCCTGAAAGCTTGTTAGCATCTCTCTACCTTTAATTTCTTAGTTTATGCTTTGCAGGATCAAACCTGCTCTTGGAGGAAGTGTAGCAGAGGCTGTTTCTGCCTGGTGGTCTGGGAAGTTGTGGGTGACTTCTCTTCCAGTTTCTGCCACTGTCTGTCAGTATGAGTGTAAGCAAACGACTTCCTCTGTGTCAGTTGTGGTCACATAATTGCATCAATAGGATGGAAGAGAAGAGAAAAGGAATTTTGTAGAAGACAACTCGCAGGCTATTTGTTGAAAGTACCACACAGGAGTTATATAGCTGTATGTATGTGTATGCTTTTGTCACACTTGGTGGAATCTTTTTCTAAGTCACCACTACACTTGTGTGGATCTGAAAGATGAGCTGTGTCACGAAGTAATGATCCTAGTTTATGTTAGAAACGTGATGGATAATGGGCAGCTGATTTTTGAAAATTTATGCTTAATTCTGTATTTTTTCTTAAGATTTTACAAAGTAAGTTGATTTTTTCATTAATTACTTTGTTCAAAGCACTGCTGCTTAAGAGGGTGCTTATAACCATGGAAATTCAGGAGCATAATATAAGATCTTTGATCTGCAGTGTCTCTTCTTTGCTGCCTTTCTAAACTGCCAAAATAGGGAGCTCTGATGGGGTCTCTGACAAATTTGTGCAGGTGTTTTATTTTGTAGTATTTTTAAATAGATTCAAAAACTGCAGCAAAAATGACATTGCCAGAATACTTCTCTTAGGTCAGCACTTTAGTTGAGGTAGCCAACTAAAACATGCCAGTTCCCCCAAAAATAGATAAATAACATTCGGTTGCACACAGATGTGGATAACTTAATATTCAGTTCTGACATATTCAGAGGCAGATCATGAATAAATATTTGACTCCTTGCTAATCACACAGAAATAACTCCCTACACTGGTTTTGACAGTGTTTTGTCATGCTGCCAACGGTGGTGGGGGGAGCAAGACAGCTTTCCAAAACAGTAGGTATAATCCTGGTATCATGGCGTTCACTCTGTTAAAGCACATATATAGAGTGGATTATGTTATATCACCAAATGTGAATGGAGAAGGGATTTTGCCTTGATGACATGCTCACTTTGTGAGTATACCAAATGTCACAGGATACTTTTGAGCACTGTACCAAACTCAAGATTTTAGAACGAGCATTAAATCTGCATAAATTTCACAATGTGTATAAATGGGAAAGAATGTATCTTATGTTCCTTAGCAATGGCTTAATTGACTATGACTACTACATGCATCTTAATATCTGGCCTGAACAATCTCCTTTTTCTTTTTGCCCTTTGAAGGCCTTTTACTGAAGTCAGTAGGAGCTTATGTGCAAAACAATTGGCAAAAAAGAAGCTTGTTAGAAGAGAATAGACAAGAAACCCAGGCCTCCCTGGAATTAGTGGCAAAGAGTCATTAGGCTGGTGGGAGCAGGAGTGCAGAGTCTGTGTATCTGCAGGGTTCCAGGCGGCTGTGCGCTTTGACTTCCCAACATGACATTGCAGTGTCAGGTGCCCACAAATGGCGTGGTGCTCTCCAGTTACGGTGCTATCCTCCAGTACAGGTCACATTCATGTGCTCATCTTCACCTTGCTATGTATGCAGTATTTGGTTTGAGCATTGATCTTTGACATATTTGTGATTTACCTGGAAGTTCTCTGTCCTAGAAATGAAAGTATTGCCTTGTATGTTATGTACCTTAGAAGGCAAAGATCTGAAATTAAGTGGGATTGGCAAAGGTCCTGAACTTGCTCCTGCAAAGATGAGGAATTGTAAGGAGTTATTCTCAAAATGGATTTTGGAAACTCAACTGTTAATTTGCTTCTAAAAGTGAAAATGCAATGTCTTTTTATTGCCAAGACATGCTTGCTGACTCCTGTAGCTAGTTCAGGACTGGAATAGGAATATTGTGGGGTTTTTTTGGTTGGTTTT